>WNNJ02002299.1:0-77113 GCA_012934845.2 Pomphorhynchus laevis
TATTCATATTTACATTGATTAAAGGTCTACTATGATCGCGAACGGCAGTCCACCTCAAACTATATATAATCAGGTCTCAAAGAAGATCCTGCCGGAACAAGAACAGTCAACGATCTACGCACATCTTCATTTCTTGTCGTTCTGTTGGAATAACCACATAATTCCGAAAGGAATTAGACTTAAACAACGATTATCACCGTTCAGTAAAAATACAAATCTAGAAAGTATAATTTCGATTCGAAAAGCTGAATCTAAAATACTACATCGTGCAGAGATTGAACTTATGAGGACACTTCTGTGTTATTATAGCAAAATTGCGAATGTTTATTGTACACATCGACCTGACCAATTACTATTGAAAACTCTGCTAAGAGCAAAATGTAAAAAACTAAGACGAACACATGGAGTAAGTACGTCTCCAGCTGAACTGAAACTTTGCAACTGGTATCGCAATAGAAGGATTCGCAAACGACGTCAAGCACAACAAATATCTACTGATGTTGATATTGCCCATACAACTACAACTGTGACAAATCTCAGCAGTAAGAATCTAACAAGGCAACAACTAGAGGTTCTAGAAAAAGGGTTGAACTTTGCAATTACCCCTGTAGAATACGATCGATACGAATTAGCCACTGGTATAAGACGTATAGCTATGAGCGTCGAAGACGGCACAACTCCAACTAGTGCAGCTACTAATTCAATTGGGAAATGTTTATTTGATAAATACATTAACCCTAAATGTACGAACACTGGTAGATGTAACTTGAGTAGGGAGCATTTGGTAGCATTGCGTCAATTACGAGAGATGAACGATGTTGTCATAAAGCCGAGTGACAAAGGTGGTGAAGCGGTTGTGTGGCAGACTACTGACTATATCAACGAGGCACAACGACAACTGTGTAGTGATGCTTACACATCAGCTACAATAACCGACTTAGAACATGCAACAATGAATGTCAGTGACCTTATAGAGAAGTATGTCAGCTTACAAGTGATTACACAAGAAACTGGTCGTAACTTGACTGTGAATAAACCAACCGCTGGCAGGTTTTATATGCTGCCAAAAACTCATAAACAATCCTCGCCATGTCAAGGTCGGCCTATTGTCAGCAGCAATGGGACTGCAACTGAGAAACTCAGCAGATATATCGATTCGTTGATAAAACCGTTGTTGAGGACAATTCCTTCACACATTGCTAGTACTAATCAATTTCTAGACCGATTAGATTCAATTAGATCAAACGCTCCATTTGATTACACATTCGTTACAGCAGATGTCTGCTCCTTGTACACATCTATTGAACATGAAGATGGCATTGAAGCACTACGATTTACGATAGAAAATGCAGGATGGCCCTCGAAAATGATAACATTTATATTAGAATCGGTAAAAGTTATACTTACCAACAACATTTTCGAATTTAACGATTCATTGTATCGGCAAATTAAAGGTACAGCTATGGGGACGCCAATGGCTCCCACATATGCTATAATCTACATGCATGTTTATGAATCTAGAGTCATCGAAAAACTATATACAAAGCCTCTATTGTATTCAAGATATATCGATGATATCTTCTTTATGTATCCAGATTCAGCAGTAAATATAGTGAAAGATGCGTTTAATAATAATGGCTCACTCAAGTTTGAGTTTACTAGTGATGATGCTGTCTGCTTCTTGGACCTACAGATAAACCGGAATCAACGAGGTAGTATAGAGAATGAGATATACCGAAAGCCGACGTTCACACCGACCTACATACACTCACAAAGTTGTCATCCGAAAGCGACAAAGCGCAACCTGGTGATGAATGAAGCTCAACGGATCATTAAACTGTGCAGCACCAAATATAAACAAATTGAGAATATGCATAAGCTACTTAACAATCTAATTGGTAGAGGTTATACACGTAGATGGATTGCAAATATCATAAAATCCGCCATCAATATGGAAGTGAAGAAGCCACGTGCAGAGATTCCAATGACAACTATTGTGACTGATTATTGTCCTACATTTGATCATCTGCAGCATGACGTATTGCAAGCTGTGGAAAGGGCAAATCTCCGTTATGGCTCAAAGATAAAGAAACCGCGGGTATTCTTTCGAATGAAAAGAACTGTGGCCTCAACTATTGTGCGCAGTAAATTAAAGAAAGTCATTGACCCACACAAACATTACACTTCTCAGTGCAAAAATAAGAGATGTAAATGTTGTAAGGACATTGATAGCGGAGAGAGCGTAAAAAGTAGCACAACCTCTTTGAAATATCATTTAGGTAAATCGGCTAACTGTAAAACTGCAGGAGGTGTTTATTTCGCTCAATGTCGAGAATGTGCAGCTCAGTATGTCGGAGAGACAAAGCATCCCTTAAAAGACAGGCTGACTAAAAGACGTCACCATATAAAAATTGGGTTGAAGGCTGATGGTGCAGCAGCTCATACAATCACTGAAGGAAGTGAACACACCTTTACGTATAAATTGCTTGACGTAGACACTAATGACTGTAAGAGAAGACAGATATAGCAACGTTGGATAGGAAGACTACATACTGATCAACCTCCAGGCGTTAATACAGATAAGCACATTTTTCGCTGGTGGGATGTGCCTTGAAAAAGTATTTTGACATTTAGTGATCATTAATTTGTTTAAATGTGGTTATTTCACAAACCAATGTATTTATATACTGTTGTAGATTGTACTGAAGAAGACCCCTCGGGGTTGAAACGTTTAAAAGACAAAATCATTCTTGTTTTTCGCTGGACTTGAATTTATTCATATTTACATTGATTAAAGGTCTACTATGATCGCGAACGGCAGTCCACCTCAAACTATATATATATATATATATATATATATATATATATATATATATATATATATATATATATATATATATATATATATATATATATATATATATATATATATTATATATACTCGGATTTTAAGTCAAACCGGAAACAGTTTCCGGTTTGACTTAAAATCCGAGTATTAATATATACAAGTATCCGTCAAAGGAT
Organism: Pomphorhynchus laevis; assembly: GCA_012934845.2. NCBI lineage: Eukaryota > Metazoa > Acanthocephala > Palaeacanthocephala > Echinorhynchida > Pomphorhynchidae > Pomphorhynchus > Pomphorhynchus laevis. The sequence goes on from WNNJ02002299.1 coordinate 3,025, forward strand.
CCCGGAGCTGATTTGAATAAATAATCTAAACTATATATATATATATATATATATATATATATATATATATATATATATATATATATATATATATATATATATATATATATATGTTTTGCGTTCGATTACACACGGTTTGAGTTCATTGGATTACTGTGCGCACACTTGGGTAAATAGATGTAGTTCGCCCTAGTTTCATTCTGGTGTTCTTGATCTTGTATAAAGGTACTCACAGACGTGTGTTCTGGGGTCGCCACTGATCGAAGTCTATCTGGCGTTTCTAACGCAATAAGTTTTGAAAATGACGCGACAACTAGAGGACCAGACGCGTGCCCTGATATCGTGTACAGTTGAATTGCTCGGTTGTAGGATGGAGCTTACGTTTTTTGACGTACGCATTTTCAACGGAGCTTCATCCTATATTTCGCGATGGTCGGCCTTGTGCTTCGAATATCATGAGAACGAAAGCGAAGCAAGTACGAAGATAGGATACGATAAGTTGACCACAGCTCCTTCTGCTCACTAGTATTTGAGTCGACGGGTGGTGCAGGCAGATCAGCAAACACAACTCCACGTGTGTTAGCGGCAAAGATCAGCGAGAAACAGAGGTCTGAATTTTCCAGTGTAATAATGTGGCTCCGCACGACAATTGGAATTACTCTAGCAAAGTCGATATCACAATTTTTCCGAGCACCACGGTCAAAACTCAATGCACCGGTACATTCGGTCGTAGACATTGAAATGTAAATCGCACAATGTTATTTTTCCTTTTACAGTTATTTGTCTAGAACTCTTTCACAATTTGCACTAATTTATTCCTTGTTAAAAAAATCTATTATTATCAATATTTGCTCAAGCCAACAGCTCTAGATCTCTCGAAGCAAGTTTTCATTCCAACGAATAACAAAAATGGTCAAAATACAACAAAAGAATAAAAGAGGTAGAACAAGGGACATTAATTAGTTCGTTTTATCGTCATCCGGAGGATTAGGGTGTTAGGCAATAAAATCACTTAAACACTGTCTTGTGTCATATCTCGCCGAACGAATGCAGAATACGCAGAAACACTAATCCGGATCAAAAGAAAAATATCCATTGAAATCGCCCGCTCCGCCTCAGAATGCTTGAGAGACCCGCGCTCACGGAGGAACGGTGCAGTGCAGTGGGATAGAAATAATTGTCAGCTGCATTGGGAGATGACTTTGAAAAGTTTTATAATTTATAAGCCCATTTGCGGGAACCTTGTATTGCAATAAAAAATAAATATAAGGGGAGTGAGACCATTCCGCGTGAATTTCTTGTAAAACATGTAAGCCATCCACGACTATTATTATTACAGGTCATAGCCATAAGGCTGTTTTGACCGCTCACAAAAAAAACAAATTAATACAAGAAAAAAATCAAAAATATCATTCAGTATATATATCAGAACCATGGGTACTGCAGCAACCACCATTCGTTCTCATTTCGAATCCAGTTCTTTATATTGGATTTAAATTCATTGATTGTATGCACCGAAACGACATCAACTGGAAGACGATTCCAAACATTCACCGCTCGATGAGACAGTCGGAAATGACGAGGGTATTTTCCGTGATCATGTACTACTAGTACTTTCGAGTGCCCTCTACGTCCATCCCGTTCATTGAGTTCAACTCTATTTGCTGGAAAATTTTCATCTTTATTAACTAGTCGATACATAGCTAGAAGGTCGAAAAGAAGGAACCTTTCACGCACTGTCGGCATATTCAAACTTTTTATTCGTGCCTCATAGGGAAGATATCGTACCTGAGGACATAATTTCGTAAACCGTCGAAGTATGCGCTTTTATTGATCAAGTTCTGTACGCGTACACGGAAAGACTACTGGCGACACATATTCTAATATCGGTCTTATAAGAGCATTATATAAACGCACAACACAAACGGGAGATAAATCTTTAAAGCAATTTTTGACAATATAGGTCATTCTTCTTGCTGCATTACAAATCCTATCAGTGTTAGCACGTGTTTTCAGATTATTTTAAACAATTATATTAATATCCAGAATGGACTGCGTGGAAACAACAAACTCATTGCCGATAAAATATTCTTGACTCACATTGCTATGACCTAATCTCATATGTGCACACTTTTTAATATTCAATGAAATTCCAGTGTTTAAAGACCATCGATAAACAATGTTTAGGATATTTTGAAAGTCATTTCGATCCTTGTTGGTTTTAATCAATTTCCATACCTTTACATCATCGGCAAAAGCTAAAACACTACAATCCTCAATTAAATCTAGTAGCTGATTTATAAATATGTTAAACAACAATCTAAGCCAGATCTCTAAGCGGCGCATAGTTGTTGATTCCCCACCACTGTTTGCAATGGTTGTTTTACAATTTTCATTAAGGCTTTCCCAATCACCCGCCTTATATCTCTCCAACTCCTATGGGTCGAATTCCATGATTATTGTTTAACGGAATAAGGCGACTCACCACCAAAGCCTCAACCACACAGAAATCTATATGCTCCGTAGCGATCCGTCGAACTAACATTGCAATACTCTCAGCCAACGCGGCAGAGTGGGACTTAAAAGAGCTGAGCATACGCTGGAAATCATCGGCGGTAATTCCCGAAGCGCCTGCACCGCCTTGAGTCCTCAGAGAAGACAAGACTATATGTTTTGCGTCTATCCCTGAAAACTCAGCCGGATGTTGATATACACAGTTATCAAGTGGTGCCTACAACAGAGTTTCATGTTCACAATGCAGCTCTCGGATGCAGATCGTTCAATATTTCCCTGACTGTGCGTCCGTTTAACTCATCATAAAATGAGTAAATTGGATTTTGATTAGGTCGTTGCTGATCAAGGTATTGTATTGCAGATTTTGTTTTGCCTGATTTAACGAGGTTGGAGAAACGTTTTTGCCAATGATTTTGTGCCTGTCTTGTTCGTGAATTGACAACTATATTGCCTTGCTATGCTCGCGCTTCACAGATGAGGTCGTCAAGTTTGCCAATCTTCCACATGCTTATTCGGCGCTCTGAAGTCTTTTGAAGAACTGATACATTTCTTGCAGGAATTCTTTGTAAAATACATTGGCACATTATTGCGGCTTCCTTTAATGCAAATACCTTACCATCCAATTTCCGTGCAACAGTATCATATTTCGTTGTAAGTCGATGAACTCGTTGCTTGCTGTACAAAATGGAAGCGTGAATAAGTTTGGTCGCCATTATATAACCTCTCTGAAATTGCGATCGAGTTTACATATGTAAGGATCTGGTGGTTCTGAATGGTCATATTCATCTTTTCCTTGAAAGCTGTGATTCCGGCATTGTTGTTTAATATTTATTTCCGCAGTTTGTGGCTCTGCAATTGCTGCAGGAGTTGTTCGCTTTCGCACATTTGCATCCTCGACATTTGCCGCCTGTCCATTACAACCACACCTTTGTACAAAACTCGATGGCTTGCGACGAGTCATATTTATGAGGAATAGTCCAAATATGTATAAATGAAAGTGCGCGTCGGTTCACTTCGCTCACCTGACGCTCTGAAAATCCTTCGAAGCTCTGAAAATCATTCGAAGCTCTGGAAATCCTTCGAAGCTCTGAAAATCCTTCAAGGCTCTGAAAATATTTCGACGCTCTGAAAATCCTTCGACGCACTTGAATCCGAGACTAACACAGAGCCAGTCTTGGACGTACTAACCAACATCCCTGCCGCTCGGCATTCCATCGTGAATCGATCCAATAGGCATTGTAAGTCCTCCGGACAAGATGACAACAATACAACGTCATATAATAAAAGCAGATATAGTATCCTGACGGAACTGAACTGAAGACCTACATCCGTCAAAGCAGCCCGTCTCGAAATTTTGTTTATGTAAACAAGTAACAAAAGTAGACACAAAAGACAACCCTGACGAAGACCAACACCTACTGGAAATGATTAAGATTTCCTACCTAGAACACGAACACAACTCATACTTTGTACATACAGAGAAGCCACATCTACCCGAAGATAGTGTGGTACTCTATCCTCTCTTAGTACCTCCCACAACCTCTCTTGCGGAACTCAGTCGAGCGCCTTCTCCAAATCAACAAAGCACATGTAGACCGGTTAAGCGAACTAACAAGATTGTTCAAGGATAGTTGAGAGAGTAAAGAGCTGATCCGAAGTTCCGCGACCTGGACGGAAGCGACATTGTTCCTCTTGCAACTATCCCTCAACTACAGGCCGTATCCTTAATCAAGTATCCTAGCAAATAGCTTACCAATCTGGTTAAGAAGAGTGATGCCCCGATAATTGGAACACACTCTTCGGTCATCTTTCTTAAAGATCGGTACCACCACCCCTAGTTCGCTACTCACTAGGAACATTGCCCGACTTTAATGTAACGTTCAAAATCCGTGTTAGCCAATTCATGTTAACAACGTCAAGAGCCTTGAAAGCTTCAGGTCGAATCACTTCTACTCCAGAAGACTTACCATTAGGAAGTTTTTAACAACAGTATTTTACAAAGAGATGACCTGTTCTGTTGGTTCTTAAGGCTCTACTTCTACGAGAGAAGGCATTTCTATTGGATTAAAGGGACTCCTAAAATGCTCTTTCTAACAACCAAGAAGTTCATCAATGTCAGTCAGCATAGATCCTCTCTTCTCATAGACAGTTTGAGGAGTTTTCTGCTTTCCAACACGAACGTTTCTGATCGTCCTCCAGAACATCTTCGAAGCTGACCTATAATTAAGTTCTAAGTGCTCTCCAAACTTCTCCCAAGCCGTCTTTTTCACTTCGGTAACTGCTCGAGCTGAAGATCTCCTTGTCCTTCGGTACTTGTCTACTGCTCCCATCGAAGTGTACTAACTACATGGTAGTGATCGATTGACAGCTCAGCCCTAATCTTCTCACGAGTGTCCAGAACATAACGTCGCAGATCAAATAAAACGATTACAAAATCGATCGTTGATCTTTGACTGAGAGAATCATGATGCCATGTGCATCTATGAATCTCCTTATGTTCAAACATGGTGTTGGTTATAGAAATTGTTACGCGAACAAAAGTGCAACAATTCAACACCACTCGCATTCAGATGGGACGGTTCGTTCCTCCTCAACACTCGCTTCCAAGTGCTACTGTCGCTACCAACATGAGCATTGAAATCACCCAATATAACGAGGGAATCTCCAACAAAAGTACTATCAAGCAGAGTCTAAAGATCTTTCACGAATACTGCGTATTCCGAGATAATGTTGGGAGCATGCTCACACACAACAGTTATCCCCTTTCCCTCTTTGACTAAAAGTCTCAGAAACGCCAGCCTTACGTTCACTGGGTTAAACCTCTCGACCAAGAGATGTTTTATATCACTGCACCCGTCTGTCGTCGCTTTCCGTTGGTAGCTGCTAAATAGTTCAACGTCCAACATCGATCTTAAAGTTTAGTTTCAGTTCAGAATAGTGAAGAGAGTCACTTTGACTATTTCAAGACCGAAGCGAACCATCTCTTCAACTAATTCTGGTTCCTTACCCGCCAGCGAGTTGACATTCCACGTTCCTCATGAAGGCTATTCCGCTTCGGATGGTGATGCCTCTTTCGCTGTCGTCGTACAACTGCCTGGTCACACTGCATCCGACAATGAAGACTACTCCGGTCAGTGGTTAGTTGACCATTGTTCTTCGCACTTAATTTATATTTTGTAATTTTTTGCTAGTCATTTTCATTGTCTTAGTTTGTTTGTTCGGCTATCTCCCGTTCCCGATATTCTTTGATGATCCAACATTCCTACTGTAAGGAAGCAGATCTTCGATACTCTATTCCCCCGTCCATTGTCTAATCTGCCGTTGGATTCATCGGAGTGAGTTTGTTTGTCTATCTATCTCCCGTTCCCAATATCCTTTAATGATCCAACCACGCTACTGTAAGGAAACAGGCCTCCGTGACTCTCTTCTGCGTTTTCGTTCATTGTCAAATCCTCCGTAAGTGTCATCAGAGGGATCTGAAATAGTATACAGATATACAAATATAATAGTATTTTTTGCCTTGGCCGCTCTTCGTGGAGCTTCCAAGGCAACATACGTTGTGTGAGCTGCTTCACTAAGAGACTAAATGGCAATAGGTACCAGTTTAATACTTAACGACTGTCACCTATCGGCCTTAATAAAAGACAGTGCAATTCAATCTACGCATTGTAAAATTGCGGAATTCGATACAGTCCTAAGCAATCAAGACTCGATCGTGACGATCTTCAAATATAAACTGTTGAATGGAGAAAATCGACTGAAAACTGCATCTTAATTTGAATATTATTATCTGCAACATTTTTTAATAAAAAACTGGGACTTTTTAAATTAAAAACAACTTTCTTGATAAAAAAAAGTTTTTTTAGCATTAAAATACGTAAATTTTCTATAACTTTGTCCTGAGGATAGCAGTTAGCTATCGAAAATTTGACTTTTAATAAAATAATAATTTTCCTCTCTCCACTAATTAAATATAATCAAAATAAGTTTCTTCATTCTCATATTTCTACAATAGACGTACGCTCTAGATTAGAGTAAAATGTTATTATAAAAACATATGGTGCTAAACCGAAATGTTCCAACTTGACTATTCAAAATTACAAAATAAATTGCCAATAATCGATTAATAAAATCATCAATTACAAAATTAATTATCAATTGATAATTCACAAGTTCGTCATAATATATTTTACAAAAAAATAACATGAATAAAGAAGGAATTTGGGAACAGGATCAATCAAATACTATTTTTTATATTTCGCTAGCTACATCTACTAGCATCTAAGAAACTAAAAGAGTTTTTATTTATAAATTTAAAAAGATGCATCAATATCACTTATTTCTAATAAATAAATGGTTTTAATATTTAAAAAGCATTTAAGCTTTTTATATTAAAAGTATTAAAGTCCTTTTTATATTTATTCGATTATTTGTTCAAACAAATAGAAAGTAAATGTCTTCATATAATTATTCACTTGATAATTTCGAATATACTTTCGTATATTTTAACGATTCTTCCGTGCTATGCGTTTTTAATCGAATAATGATAAATATTTACATTCTAAGATATTTAGAAAAGGAAAAACACAGTGATGAATTTAAAAATACAATGTGATCTTGAAATTTACTTATATTATCTCAAAGGTAAATTATTTAAAAAATTTTCAAAGGCATATTTACAAAACATTTTCAAATGTAAATAATTAACAAAACAAATGTTTACAATATTACAATCTTAAAATTTTGGCCAAGCTATACTGTTAACTTGATTTGTCTTTAAACATTTTAATTTCAAACTATATTAGTGAGAGTTATTAACTATATTAGTGAGAGTTATTTGAAAAAATTAAAACGAATAAAACTTTTATTTTTGAAAATGCAATACACATAATATAAGAAACGAATGCTAGATTTAAATTCGTTTTATAAAAATTGTACTTTAAATTGTTAATAATCAGTAACAACAGCTGCCATAATAGGTAAAACCACCAGCATCATTAGCCGTAGTATCTAACAAATTAGTTGACTTGTTTCGTGGATCAGATATCTGATTTGAATATAGTTGTGGTTTGTCTAATATTTTCATAACAAGCTCTTCAAAAGCCAAACTAACACCTTCACTTGTTTTGGCACTAGATTCGATAAATAGCATTGAATGTGCCCTGGCAAATTGAATTCCATCATTACGATGTATTAAGCGTTGCTCGATTAAATCGATTTTATTACCGACAAGAATCTTAACACAATCATTTTGGTCCAGATACACATTGCACTCATCGAGCCACTTTTGAAGATCCTCGAATGTTTGTTTTCGGGTAACGTCATATACCAAAATGACACCCTGCGCATTTCTGTAATAGGAAGGCGTTAAACTTTGAAATTTTTCGGAACCAGCAGTATCCCAGAGTTTTAAACACACGTGCACTTTATTTATTTCAATATTTTTTGTTTTAAAATCAACGCCTATTGTTGGATTAATCGATTCATCAAATTCGTCGTCAATAAAACGTCTTAATAGAGTAGATTTTCCAACAAACGAGCTTCCAATAACAAGGATTTTTAATTTTATAGGATTGTTTTCTTTTCCAAGCATCTAAAATAAATAAACGTTATGTTAAGTACTTAAATAATTAATTGGCAAAGACAACTTTAAATTGACTTAGCGTTAATATTATTGATATTATATATGCTTAGCAAATATAAAAATCAATTTTTGATACAACATGACGCTACTAATAAGCATAGATGGGTCTCATTAGCTGATAACCCAGACCTACATTTCACGTTTCGATCCTTATTATCTGCTGACTGCGTACACTGGTGATCTGATTTGAACTCAGGGCGTCTGTATCGCGATTCGACTAGGTTGGGTGCTTCAATGGTGTAGATAAACATTTCTGTATATTACTTTTGGTAGGGGATCGTATTCTAACGATCTATCAAAAATCTAATCTATGTGTGTGATCTACTAGCCGGATCACTGTTTTTCATGCTGCCACTTGCAATAAATGTGTTTTTTTAATTTAATTTGATCGGATCTGTGAGCAGAAATTCTTCTGATTGTGGCGCGATATTATCCTCACAGGTATTGTTCTTATTTTTGATACATCAGGAAGCTTCTAATCAGCCTGGGTGGATATAATCAGCTGCTGACTTATACCGACATTCACGTTTCGACCCTTATTATCTGTTTGCTCCGTACACTGATGCTAATCGGATTCGAACTCAGAAACGTGGGTAGGTTTCTAATCAATCGCTAAAATACGATCCCTTACCAAAATAATATACAAAAATGTATATCTACACCACTGGAGCAGCCAGCTTAGTATATGTAGCGTTGAATCGCGATACAGACGTCTTGAGTTTGAAGCCGTTCAGCACCGGTGGACAAAATAAGCTTATAATAACGGTCGGAATGTGAAATGTTGTTCTGGATCAGCAGTTGATGAGCCAGCTTGATTAGTAGCGTCCTGCTGTATCAAGAATAGGAACAATGCTGGTAAGAATAATGCCATGCCACGATTAGAAGAAATTAAGCCAGCAAGGACAATTAAGTTTAATTATAAACGTTAATTTCAGTTGACAGCATGAAAAGCAGTGATTGGACTGGTAGATCACATATACGTAAGATTGGGTTCTAATATACCGTGAGATAACGTTCCCTATCAAAAATAATATACAGAAATGTATATGTACACCTCTGGATAAGCCATTCTAGTAGATGCAACGTTTAATCGCGGTACATACGTCCTGAATTCTAATCCGATCAGCACCAGTGTACGGAGTAAGCTGATAATAAAGGTCGACACGTTAAATGCATATCTGTATCATCAACTAATGATACCCACCCAAATTGATTAGTATTTTCCTGCTGTATCAAGAATGGGAACAATACCTGTGAGGATATTGTCGCGATACAATTAGACGAATTCCAGCTCACAGATGCAATCAAATTAAATAAAAATCATTGTGAATTAAATTGCTGTCATAAATAATTATTAAGTCTACAGTACATACACTGAATGAAAAGAATATTACTACAAATTACAAGGTTATGCGGAAATGACTGAATGCTTATTCGTAAAGCCTATCAATTTGCGAAATCTGCTGTAGCCAATATGATTACTTTTTATAAAGTAATTATTATAAAAATCTTTAAAGTTATTAAAGTATTAATTATTAAAGTCTTTAAAATAAAGACTTTAAAATAAATAATTAAGCTTCATTCGCTCCATTAATCAATAACATGTTGAATATGTCGGTGCAGTAAAATAGCGGAGTCTAGCACAAACGTGTATCGCCTTCATAATTAATGAGGTGATTCGATCTTCATAACTTAAATTACTTCAAGTTGAGGTTAGTTTCTATTTAACTTCATCGTTACATAGAATGTAGATTCATGAAGGGGATTTTGAGAATCACGTATGTAAAAGTTTTCGAAAAGCTTTATTCAATGCAATGATAGCTGTATCGTAAGATTAACAATCGTCATCAGTTCGAAAATCGAGGATGATATCTGATTTACCTTACATTCTGCCTTCACAATGCGCGCGTAGTGCATTAAGAGACATTCAATCGATAAAAATTTGTTGATAAATAATTATCAAAACTAAATAATTATTTGTCAAATAACGATATTTAATATATTTTTTTTATATTTGAAAATTCGCATAAATAAATATTGTACTTCTTTCTCTCCACTAATAAATAATCCAATGAGTGAACAATCAATTTATAATATATCAGATAATGATTTATCTTCTGATATTTTTATCAAATATCAGAAGATTTTGATAAATAAAATCAATATAAATTAACATAATTGAACGATATTTGATAAAGTCGTGATATTCAATTCAATAAACCTCAAAATTTGTCAACCTCAAATTAAAGAATTAATTCGAGGTTGATTAATTAATTAATTATTTATTAATTAATATTAATTTATTAATTCTTTAATTTATTAAAGAATTCAATAAACCATATTTGTTAACCTTGAAAATATGTAAAAATTGACTAGATCTCTGTACCTCAAAATGTTTCTTTATTCAGACAAAACATCAAAAATTTTAATCAAATTTTAATAGAAACTAATGATAGATATGATAAGCGGGAATCGAAATGCATCACACCTGAATTATCATCAAATTTACGGATAAAATATCAATGTGTAAAATTATGGAGTACATAAAAATTATAAGCCAGTAAATAAGTTCAATGAAATTCGGAATATCATTTACGTAGGCTACAGAATGCAACTTCTAAAAGATAAAATCAAACTTAGTGATGAGATTAAATGAAATTACCAAGAAAAATAGGACAATAACAAAAATTAAAAATACTACACCAAATTAAAGATTTAACTCTAGCAAAGTTTACTTTAAAAACTGTTGGAATCTCTTGGAATAAGAAATAAATGACAAATTCTCAATTCTAACGATAAAGTGTAAGTTAGAATCCTGGACGCCTTTTATGTGATTTTATTATATTTTCTTACACATTAATTTTTAACATTTTTCTATTGATAGTAGAAGTAAATGATCGAGAGCTAAATAAAATTATTATATAATAGTATTGTTGTGTCTAAATGGCTATCGATCAAATTACAAAATTTTACGGCGTATTCTGAGTGTTTTAAAAATAATATAAACTTGATTCTTCTTAGTTCATTTCCATATACTTCTTAGGTATAGATTAATTTGTAGTTTAGTTAAATGGTTACCATTATTTTTAAATGTTACGACTTAAATTGTTTTGACTTATCAAAATATTTAAGATTTATATTAATTCAATTTTGTACATATTATATTTCACTCGTATAATTAAAGCGTTAGATGCTTCAAACAACTGTTTAGAACTCTTAACTGTTTGGCTCCAATTAATAGCCAAATAAGTGTGTGGCTCCTAATTGCAGAAATCGCCAATATTTACAAAAATAACAGGGAATAAAGATTTTGTTAAATAAAAATACAACCTCTAAAAAATTTTAAAAATAAAAACAGCAGAAACAGAAAAGAAAAGATAACAAGGTCAGACACTATGTAATTTCAATCTTCTTATTTCAATCTTCACGGTCAATCCTACACGCCGCTCTCCGATTGCACTACCCGGGGAATTTCCCCAGTCAATCCAACACGCCGCTCTCCGACTGAACTACCCGAGGACTTTCACCACACCCGAAGAATCCAATCGAGGTGGACTATGCTCGGTAATCGCAAAATAAGGAGCTTCAGAAACCTTAGTCTTTGCTCAATGAGACGTCCTCTCGAAAAGAAGACTAATCCCGAAATAGCCCAAGTATCCCAGAGACGCACTTGGGTTTTTCCATTCAACGGCATATGCTGAGCCCATTTTAGGGCCAACCTTGCCTTCTTCAAAATACATTAAAGTCTATCCAGGTCACCTTTCGCTGACCTGTTCACAGTAACGGCGAACGCCATATATTTTACTCGACGTGTGAAGGTTGGGAGTGGTTGATTCGCAATTATAGAGGATAAAGCTGTGAGTGCTAATCTCTTTATTTTTTTTGGTGGCAGGGGCGACATGAAAGACGACCACCTGCGATTTCGAGGAGTTCAAAATAAGATTGGACATGGTCAACTGGTATTTTAATCTTAAAAAGAAACGATTTATATTCGAGACTACATAATTGCACCTGCGTCCAGAGAACAGGGTTGTGGTATCATCAGCGTAAACCGCTAGATGCTGATCACGTTTTAATATCTTATATAATTCGATGGAGGCAGCAAGATATAAGATTAGAGAAAGTTTTGAGCATTGGGGCACAACCTTAATAGAGTACAGCGGGCGTGCATCAGCGTCGTCTTCATAGTAGAACCGCTTGGTGTACAGCAATATCTCCACCCTATTAACAATTCTCGCAGGCAACCCAAGGGACCTGAGAAAAGTGATAACGAAGGGAATGGAGATGCGGTCAAATGCAGCAGAAAAATAAAAACAGCCACGGCAAGTTGATGACTGTTATCTTGACAAAACTGATGCACTTCACCAATTACTGAATGGACCGAGCGCCCTTTGACAAACCCAAAATCTTAGTGAGATTAGATTACTCGTAATAAAATGATCGCGGATTTTACGCGCAAGCGCTTTTTCGTAGATGGAGATGAGGGAGTTCAGAATCGAAATGGGCCGCAGGTCTTTAGGAAATAAGACCGGATTACGTTTGTGTAAAAAAATTCTGCGACTTATATTGATGCCGGCTACATTGGATGGTGAGGCTAAAAGCATTGTGACGGCCACCTATCTTCTTTGATCAGTAGTCAAATGCTGACAGACCCGAGAAGATAGTGAAGCGACGGATTTGTAGGTCCCCGGAAGTAGACTCTAAGATTTAAGGATATATGCAACAGATAAGTCCCTGCTCCTAAAACCACCCCAAGACGGGATTGGTTGGGGAGATTGAGTGGCTCCATAGTTATGAAGGGATAGTGACTCTTCCAATACTCTGTCAAGGCCAATGCTCCCAATCCAAGCCACAGCCCTATCGTTCCAGCAGCCAAACTTCTCTTTATTGAGTATCTTCCAAAAGGATTCATTCGAGAGGGCCTGTCTGTCAGAAACAGAGATTGGGAAGGTGTAGCACTTTAGCTAAGACCTTGAGTTTTGTTAGAGTGGGATTGTAAATACGGCCTTTATAGGTAGTCGAAAACAACGCTGTAGCTTGCGATGAGAGGTAGTTATTAAATTCGGTCAAACTCTCATTACCAATTCTGGGGCAAAGTTGAATAGCTGCCTGAAAGAAAGACACTCTGATGGGATCAAAATGAAACCTCCTTCTAAGCAACTTATATTCCTCTATCCGCAAACGAATTAGGTTATGAGAGGTGGTCTGTTGTTGGCGTGACTGCTCAGTACAGATGGGTTTCAACAACCATATCTTATGAAGCAGTAATATGTTGAGGAGCTAATTAGTTGTTGAGCAATGAAAGGTGGGGGACGGTGGTTTGTGAATAAGATATTCGTTTTTAGCTCTGCGGAGCGCTGCATTAATACAACGACCAGTTATGTCGTTGAAATCAGCAAGTAACATGTCATAGCCATTTCCCAAAATACGATTTAGGAGTTCACGGTTTTTGTGAATCTCCCCTGGACGGATGTAGATATTGGCTATACTGATGCGTTTACCGTTTTTACAGATTGATATAGCTAAACAAGACAGGGATGTGCAAGAGTAGTTTTACAGGAGGGAAGATCTCATGGTACATTTAACTAGGTTTAAAAGACCTCGAGAAGAAGAGGAATGAGGTGGGGCTATGTACGGAGTATAGATTATGGATAAATCGAGTAATGTCCTGGGGGAGACAGATAGACCGCTTCTCCTGAAGGACTATAACATCTGCATCTCTACCAGATAAAAAACTAAGGGCAGGAGCACCTTCCGAATTCCACTGAAGGATATTTAGTGAAAATGGATCTTGATTACTTTTCATTTTATTGATTTAGCTGGAGTGAGATGCCTCTTCCTAGTCCAAACCAGGAGTGAGAATGTTTCCCTTCACACCCCTAGCCTGAATAGGGTGAGGCACTTGCTCATCGGGCATATCATCATATCCCATAGTAGATCTGGGATTGACCACAGTCCAGTTGTTCTGGTCTATCTTAGCTAGTTTTAAAGATGCGACTGTTGGAAATGTACCAATCCTTTTGTTTGAAGTTTACCTCTTGTTATTAGTCTTTGTTGCGGTAGGTAGGTTTAGATTTTGTAATAGATTTCTCAATGATTCATTAATCATAGCTTCAACTGCAGACATTGCTGCTTTTAATCTGCAGTCAATGTAGTATGTCATATCTGTGTCGTTGGACTTTGTGTCAGAATTAGTTTCAATTATCGTCTGTTTGGAAGCTTGAGAAAAAAATCAAGTCGTTGCCATTATGTATCTTGTTTCGATTTGTATTCTTTGAATGCCCTGCATTTGCGGGACCGTGTTGGGTGGTTCCCACTACAGTTTGAGCACTTTGCTTCGAGCAGACATTTGTCGTGATTGTCGGTGGAACCGAATATTCCACAAGTTTGTAGGCTCATGCATTGCTGGCACATTGCCCCCATTGATAGCAGGTGCTGCAGTGGATGTAAGTCAATGACTCCGTATCCAGTAATGTAAAAGTCAAAAATTGCCCCAAAAATGGGGTAAACTTTAAACGCGAAAGCCGCGACGCGTCATCCAAAGATGCATGAGCGAAGGCTATAGGAATATAATTACCTTTTTTATCATTTATAAAGCGTATTTTAGATATGTTGAACAGTTTTTCAAGTGAGATTATGTCATCATTTGAGAGAAACGTATGCATATTGTTAATCTTCAACGATGCCTTAATAGGGTGGAAGTCAATTGTACCTTTGTCAAGGTAATTATTTTGAAAATAATAAACGTATGCTTTTGCAAGGTCTTCTGTATAAAACGAGATCTTGATTTCATTCTTGTAATATTTGGTCGAATTAAATATAATTCTATTTTCGAATTGAAGTGAGAAATTTTATAAGAAAACATAAAATAAGTTCTTTCTTTCAATCGGAACCAGTAGTTTAATGATGATACAATTTGTAGTTTTAGGAATGGGGGAAGTTCCCCTTCCTTTTTTGTTCAAAAAAAAAGAAACTTTACTTACCTTGTTCATCTCTTGCTCGGATATCTTTTCAGTTCTTCCTCTTACAAAAATTTCAAAGTGTTGACCTTGGACAACTTATCGTTAGCCGAAGCAATAATATTAATTTCCACTTAAATCATCAATTGGTGACGCAAGGACAATGTGTATTTCAACATAAACCTTTCAAGCGGTGAACAAATTGATGAGGACTCGTCAAGAAATGATCACTCTAATACAGCAGAATAAATACACGTCTCCCGACATAGAAATGTACTTATTGTGTTAAATGGCGACGACATGACTTTGAAAGAAGTTATTGTAGTTAATCAGTACCTACTTCAACGAATTCCATCATGAAATGTGCAAAACTATTCAAGAAACGCTGAAAATACTCCATACATTCCTATTTTTGTAGTGATCAACTACAAGAATTACTAGATGTAGCTCATGTACTTCAACGAAAGTGCATACTAAATCCCAACGTACTCAAATAAGTTGCCTAATAACTTAGCGTAATTTGATAATAACCCTTCTCGATATTGATTAAATCTGACAATAAAACCGCTGCCAGAAATGTGAAAGTTCCAAATTTCTGAAGATCAAATCAGCTAACTGAGTCTACGTATTTAATATAATTATAAACTAAACAAAGCAGGAACGTGGTAACAGTGGCTACAAGCTTCTCTACTATGGTACGATGGGAACTAGCAGCGGAGTAGGTATTGCAATTTCTGATCGACTCCGTGATTCAGTTATGGAGGTCAGTCGCTACACCGATCGACTCATGAAAATAAGCATTGCAACTGCGGACCGATTAGCTCACATTTTCTCCGCATATGCACCACAGACTGGACGCAGTGAGATGGAGAAAGATGCCTTCTGGGAAACGCTAGACGCTCACACACGGGAAATCTCTCCTGCAGACATCATCATAATTGCTGGAGATCTCAACGGACATGTCAGGCAAACTGCTGATGGATCTCCATGCCATGGTGGCAAAGGCCATGGTCGACGGAATAAGGATGGAGAACGAATAATTGAGTTTGCTGACTCGCATGATCTCGTTATTACCAATACATGGTTCATCAAGCGATCCACGCAGCTCCCAACATATTACAGCACGAACATTAAAACCCAAATCGATTATATTCTCGTGCGACGTAAAAACTTGTCCACTGTAACTAATGTCAAGGCCTTACCATACGAGACACTAACAACGCAACACCGCCCAATAATTGCAGTCATGAAAATCAAGCCACCGCAGCAAAACGTGATGGAAAATCGCACGGGACCATCAAGAACCAAATGGTGGAATTTTGGCGATAGGGAAGCAGAGATAATCTCGAGGATACGGCTTCCCGAAGTAACCACAGTTGAAGAAACGTGAAGCATGACTGCTCCAAGATTTCCTCTCATGAGTGATATTGATATTCGTTGAAAGAGCCGTGCAGATGCGATGCTGTATGGTAGAGATGATCGGATTGCTAAGGATCGGGCGAGTCGTCTGATGATTTTCTACCCTTCCATATTCCAGCCGCCGTGACACTCCAAGACTGCAGGTATGAAGTTATATCCCGCCTCAATCATTTTAGCACGGTACTTCCTATCTTTGACCGATGATGCGTAGTACGCAGCTGCATAGCTGACTGGCGAAGAAAGGGTTTCTGTAGTGGATGTGTTACCGCGAATTCTATGGTATCTGAAGATTCTTGTAGATTTTGGACAAGGTTGCGAACCTCGCAACCCACATGCATTCCTGCTGATTGTGCCGCCTGGAGAACGACGTCAGGAATTCCATTATGACGCATTCCTGGAAAATCACCGTAGTTGCAAGTTAGTACATGGAAGACCTCAGCATCTGCGTTTCGAAAACATCGACTACAACGGTAGTCACTTGGAGCTATTTACAAGCCTAACCACATTCTTAAAAGAATTGTAAATTCTTGGTCGGTAAGAGCTAGGCCGAGACTTCGATTTGGGGCGCATTGTAACCATGCGTTCGCATGTGGCTGTGATACTGCTATTAGTCTGTCCCTTGTCCAATCATCTCCAGTGTCTAATAGATTTTTCCGCTTCTCTGAGTCGATTTTGAACGATATTTGATGTTGTCTTGTGGATGAAGCCTGTTGTTCCACTTCTGCTCCGTGTAGCACAAGTATTTCATTCCCGTTTACAAAGCCCGGAAATGTATTTGGATCCTGGTTCACAAACGCGGCCACTGTGCTGACGCTTGCTGTAAAGGCTGCCGCTATGTGTTTGTTTGTACTCCTAAGTTCCAGACCGCTCATTTTTAGTGTGAGCTCAACTTGAAGTCGTGTTCGCGCTGACAGTTGTATTGAAGCGATGATTTCCATCGCCCGTATCACAGCATTATCAAACTGCTTACAGAAAAGTTCGGTGCTTGCAGGATCTACATTCCTCATTAGGAATGCTATCCGTTGAGTGGAAGCACAGTGGCGCAATAGCAGGTAAGCCACATGAGCGTCCGGAAGCGACGCAACAAGCTCTGTGTCATTTACTAGGTTTGGTAAGCAACTATTTATGAGATATGCTTCTACAAACTCTTGCGAACCAATTGGGCATCCCAAAATAGTGAAATTGCCGTCAGTCTTGGTATGTGGAGAGTGAGTCCATCCTGTCTGCGTTGAGATAATTGCTTCTGTATGGCCTATTAATTCGGTTTTTTGCCAATTCATTGATAGTCCGATTTTTCCAGCTCATTTGCAATCATGTTTAATGTGATAGCAACTGCCTTAAGTTCACCTCCAATTATTCCATCGCCTAAATACCACTTGTTAAAACCGATACCTGTGATCGAGTCGACTTTCCGAATAATCGGTTGGATGGCCAGTGCGAAAAGGTATGGGCCCAGAGGGTCCCCTTGTTGTACTCCTGCTGACAATGTAAGACTTTTTGCTGCTCCAAATCGTAATTTGGATGGTTGCGAGTAGCACCATTTGATCCACGGTCCGATAGAAGGTGCTTCAATGTCGAATGCGTCAATGAAGCATTACCTGTCAACTGTATTAAATGCGTTCGAAACATCTACTTTCGCCCATACCCAATTTTCCGAGGTGTGCATCTGTTCGTGCAATCGTCGAACCTGGTGAATTATTAAATCCGCGTCATTTGCCACTGCAACACCGGCCTGTTGTGGTTGAAATATTTGAGTGAACTTATCGCGCATCTTCGTGCAAATACACATTGCACACACCCTCCGTAACAATTCTCCTGCCGCTATTGGGCGTATACCTTTATTTGGTTTTTCTAGAGCGATAAGATCTGCACCCGCAAAAATATCGAGATATATCTACAGGAAGGTATCCGGATGCCATATAATTTATCAGATGTGTCAGGCGGCTTAGAAGCTTTCCAGACTGATCCGCTGTGATCATGTCTTGTAGGTGTTCGGCTCTTAAACCGAAACAACCTGGTGACGATGCAGAGGGGAATGAGAAAATTGAATCACGAACGGTACCCGATTCGATGACAATACCGTGTTCTGCCATTGGGATTTAGGTTATAATACCTTTACCGGGTGGGTGCAAATCTGTGAGCTTACGGTGTGTCTGTTCTGTGAACGGCGCCAGCCGTGACGAAGATATTTGTTTCTTTGCTTTGCCGTAGTTTCCCTGTCGTACAAGTTCGATTGTCATTGTCTTTGATTTGTCGTATTTATGTCAGGTCGTTTGTTGAGCACAAACATGCGTAAGGAAGGAAGTGTCAAACTGCCTGTTTTCTGCTGACTTTAGTGCATTCTCTATATGTTTTCGTACATTTCGGTGATCACCTGAATGAGCTGATAGGCAACCTTTTGCGAATCCCAAAAGACTAGTCCAGCTATATGGCGATTTATGTTCTAGTGCCTCCTCAATAAGATTGGTAAAAATGCGAGCTGCTTTATTTCGTAAACTCCAAGGGATTCGTCTTACTGTCAGCGTAGGTGATGCCCAAATACGGTCAAGCATTTCATATGCGTTCAAATTGTGGGAAACGTCGTTGGTCGAAGCCATTTCAGATCGTTTGTAGGTTTGACGTTCGGTTGTAAGTTTGACATGGGAGGAAATATTGGGTGTGTAATCAGCAATCGAAGCGCAGCTAGTGTCTGAGCACCGAACCCTAAAACTCTTGTGAAAACGTACATTTCCGAATTTTGTAAGTGCGATTGGCCTGTTACAACGCTGGCAAATACCAAGCTTTGCCCCTTCCATTCGCCAAGGGGTTTTCGACTGCAATGTGTTGTTGATTTTATGAAACACGCGAAGTCTCCAGTTACAGATGATATTAGATGATACTTACTTATTAGATGTCACTTACAGATGATATTAGATGATTTACGTCACTCTATTTAGTATTATATTTACTTTAGATTGTATGTTATTTTATCACAAAATTTTTTTAAGGTTATAATATTAAAAATAAATTTAAAATCATTAGCGGAAAATTTTTATGGATGGGTAATAAATATTATACTTTGTATTAGAATAAGATACTAGATAATCAAATTTAATCAGAGCAAATACGTCATTAGCATGTAAGTAGAGCTGCTGTCATGTTAGATTGAGGAACAGGAGCTAACACCTGATTAATTAGCGAAATTAATACGCTAATTAATTAAATCGTATAAGCGGAAATATATCATTAACACGTATTTTGGACAATTGTTATGCTGTAGTTTAAGAAAAGCGATCGAAACCTGATAGCATAGCAGTTACTTCAGATGACCTCTAATCTTAATCCTAATACATCGTCTGTTATTTATTAGTCAACTCACAATAATTGAACGTTAAATGTTTAAAAATTCTTATCTTATAAATGATAATACTAAAAATAAATAAAATCAATTAAAATTATTATCAATTAAAATTTTATTAAAAATTATTCAATCCATAAAAATTATCAATTGATTTAATCAGAATTATTGTGGATAAATTCAGAATAAATATAATTATTCAGAATAAATTCTTATTACATTATAAATAATTTGAATTAGGATTTTTTTTAAATATTGTACAAAATACTAAGTCAACTGATCTGAATATCAAACTTTCTTACACAAAATTAAAAAAATGTCAAGACAACATTTTCACAACATTTTAAACAACATCTTAAGATTTAGTTTTGATGAAATGTTAAAGGACTAAATAAATCAGATCAGTTAACTAATTTGATACAGTTTCACAGTCAGCAACTGTATACTAACAGCTGCATACTAACTCAATAGCTTTCTTTTTAATACTCAAAGTGTAGATTGCAAAAAATATTTGAAAATGTTCAACATCTAAGCGAAACGTAGAATGAGAATTCCTGTGTTTTCCGTTTAAAGAAAATTTACTAACTATTTACTAAAGATGTTAGTAAAGATGTAAAGCAAATTGTTGAAGTCATTTTTCTATAAGTAATTATTTACAGCTTTAACTGTTAAAAGGTCTTTAAGTTAAAATCATTATTAAATCCAAAACAAAGCAAATATTTCTTTAAATTTTTAGTTTGCGTCATTTCAGAAATCATGAAATTTAGTGAATTGCTTTTATACTGTGATTCAGGTAAACAAGATAATAAAAAATACACAGCAAGCATGTTCGTATGTTGATTAGACAGCCATTAAATACAGAGTGTATGTATTTCTGAAATTAATCATTCCAAAGACCAGATTGTCGCACGCTAACAAATAGGAAACAAATATGTCAAATTTAAAGTAAAATTATAATTTATATTCATAGATAATGTTAAATAAAAGCAATTTTTGGCATTTCAGATTACAAGATATAAATTATGAAAAAATGAACCTTTCTTTGCTACTATCGCTATATTTACAAAAAATATAAAACTAATAATATAACTATCATTAATATAAAACCAATAATAAATTACATAAAAATGTGTTATTAATAGATGTTCTTTAAAATATTATAACATTTATTTTAGCTATACTGAAAACGGGCTTTCTTTGTATAACAAATTAGTTTAGAACTTGATAGCATAGACAAAATTATTCGTAAAAATAAATAAAAATGAAAAAATTTATAAATTTATTACAACCAAAAAACGTTGATCCGAAAATTTATAAAAATTTTAAATAGGTTTACAAATTTAAAATAAAATTCAATACTTATAATTAATTAGCAAATAATCTGTTAGCGATAACAAAATTCATTGCATAACTCCCAAAATATAAATTTATAATAATTTAATTAAGTAAAAACGTTTGATCCTAATTTTGTCTCAATTTCGATCGAAAAGTTCGGAGATGTCGGTCCAGCGCCAGCTTATTGATTGATTTCGTACGTTTAAAATATGTAGCCTTTTTAATAATTCCGTAAAAATATAAATTTAGATAGAAATAATAGCCCTTATTTCGATGAATCCTATTCACATTAAATAAACCAAACTTGCTTTCCTATTTTTCATTTATTTACTTGGATGAAGATTATGAAAGCAGTCACAGAAATGCCTTTAAATTATTTTCTTGTTTCAAAAAAATTATTTTTATAATAATATCTTAATACGACATTATTCTTCTGTAATTTTCAAACTAGTTTGATGATTTTTTTCTATTTCTTGTAATGTGGAAGTATAAATAAACAAAATATTATAAAAATATAAAATTTACAATATACAAATCAACAAAAGTATCATTTAAAATAAATTTAAACTATTAAGTGAAATTTTTTATGGATGCCTAATAAAAATATGCTTTATATTCAAACAAGATACACCAGATAATCAAATTTTATCCGAAAAAATTTTATGGATAGATAATAAAAATATTATACTAATAAAAATATTATTGAAATATTAAATTTACAATTTATACATCAACTTTATGGAAAATATACTTTGTATTAGAATAAGATACCAGATAATCAAATTTAATAAGAGGAAATACGTCATTAGCACCTATTTGGCGCCGTTGCTATGTTGGGTTGAGGAATAGGGGTCGAAACCTGAAAAACATGGCAGTTTCTCCTTATGACCTCTAATCTTTATTATTATACTTCGTCTATTATTTATTAGTCAATTCATAAAAATTGGCTTTTATTTTAAATTACAATTTTTTTATTTTAACTTTATATAAATTATAAAAAATCTTATAATTATTTATAATTATTTAGTATTTATCTTTATTTTTATTTATATATCGTATAAAATACGTAGAATCAGTTATATGATCTGATTCTTTAGTTAAATATACAAATTTAGGTAAAAATCTAAGATGCCTATACGTTCGAAATACTTGAGTCATAGCAAATCAACAAGGAATGTACTGAGCCAATATATTTTTAAGGAGACACCAGCCTGAATCTGCATGGTTTGAGCACGTGTGTATTTTTCAAATACACGTGATGTACTAAAACTGATAAAAGCTACAATTGCGGCAAAACTCATAAATAAACCAAATCTAATTCCAAATTGAAAACGATGCGTTACAAAATCCATTAGACTTTTGTCTTTCTGCAGGTATTTGTTTGAATTGGAAACGAGTGTGAAATTGTTTGAATACTTTGATAAGATTGCATTTGATATTAGACGCAATGTTACCGGTACTAAATAAGCGTATGAAGGACCATATAGAATTATATACTCGTATTCGTCAACTTGTTCAACTATCAGTGGGTATGTATGATACTCTGCAATATGGTGCCGAAATTCATTGAAAAGTTTATTAACCAGATTACTACTGTTAAACATACTGGAATCTAATATATTTGATTCTGTTCGTTCGAGCCTTAATCGATATGCCAATTAGTTAATCAATGAATTGTTCACATGTGCTTTAATGTAATAGAGCGGTACTATAAATTCTTCAGGCTTAATTGTAGGTATATGGCACCATATTATTGCCGGATCCTGAGAGAGTACCAGAAACATATGAAAAGCAGGCATACGGATATTTGACTACATTTACAAAACGTTAACAATGGCTGACGTTTTATCATTAATACATTCTTCAAGAAAATATGACGAAATGCATTGAGGGCATGATATTTTGAGCTAAGGTTTGAATTCGTCAATTCTAGGTAGAAATAGAGACAGTTACCATAAATATATCTAGCATTAAAACTGCAAAGCCACTCATTGAAAATATAATTTCGAAATTATTTCCAGAATAAAATATGTCTTAAGCTTGAGGATGTTATACTGCTATCTTCTTTAATCCTAAACCTGTGTCTGCAAACTAGTGTATGAATATCGTCACGAACTAGTTGAAACACGACCTAGCTACTTACATCATCATGAGCCGACGTTAGTACTGAGTGGATCATTAGGGCACAGGTACTGAACACTAACGTTTCAACATGCTTTAGTACTTTGATGTTCTATAAGGAATTCAGCTAGTTTTGAAAACATTTCACGAAACACCCGCGAATTTATAAACTTCTTACCGGTCAAACAATTTTCTAAATAGATTTACAGAGCATGCCATTAATCTGTCAAACTTAAGGATGTTATACTGCTCTCTTCTTTAATTCTATATTTTATCCTGCGCCCTAATGTACCACTGAGTACTAACGTCGGCGCAGGATGTTGTTAGTAGTTAGGTCGTATTGCAACTAGTTCGTGACAATATTCGTACACTAGCTTGCAGACACATGTTTAGGATTAAAGAAGAGAGCAGTATAACATCCTTACGTTTCACAGATTAATGGCATGCTCTGTAAATCTATTTAGAAAATTGTTTGACCGGTAAGAAGTCTATAAATTCGCAGGAGTTTCGTGAAATGTTTTAAAAACTAGCTGAATTCCTTATAGAACATCAAAGTATTAAAGCATGTTGAAACGTTAGTGTTCAGTACCTGTGCCCTAATGATCCACTGAGTACTAACATCGGCGCAGGATGTTGTAAGTAGTTAGGTCGTGTTGCAACTAGTTCGAGACGATATTCATACACTAGTTTGCAGATACATTTTAGGATTAAAGAAGAGAGCAGTATAACATCCTCAAGTTTCACAGATTAATGGCATGGTCTGTAAATCAATTTTGAAAATTGTTTGACCGGTAAGAAGTCTATAAATTCGCAGGAGTTTCGTAAATGTTTTAAAAACTAGCTGAATTCCTTATAGAACTACCAAGTATTACAGCATGTTGAAACGTTAGTGTTCAGTATTTACATAGAATAGTATTTACATAGTTTAGAATAGTATTTACATAGATGTGTTGCCGTTTTAAGAATTTTGAAATTTAAAAACACTAATATATTATGAGATATAATGATATTACTAATTTAGTCGTAAAGTTAATCTTTATGGATGATCATTAGCAATCTAATTAATGAACTCTGTGTATATCTGTATTAATCAAAGACCGTGATATAATACTTTGAAAGAATATCATTAGTTTGAATGTCGACGAATGCGTTGGTTGAGTTTGTGCACTATGTGCTGGGTAGATACTACGAAATGTTTCGGTTGATTTGTTTGGATATATCATATGTTGGGGTTCCGTTATTAGATATAACTGGCCTTAATAAGGGGGTAACAAGGCCATTATGAATTTCGCAGTTCCATATATAACCAAGTTTTTTGTCCTTACTTTTGCTTAATTTGACTGCAGTTGGAGATATCCGATTTACATAGTTTTATTCTACAATCGAGTTTAGTTTTTAATGTATTGGTCTATGGTCTTTTAGCGGGGTGATTTAAAATTTTCAAATTTTGTTTGGTTTGAAATTAGTTCATATATTTTGTCTAGGTACATCTTCATTATTACGATTGTGTTGCCTTGCACCTAGTCGGCAAAACAATAAAAAAAATAATATCCTGGATGTAAAAATCACTCGGTTACCCAATCGATTTCAAACCGGTCTATATAGAAGCAACCAACTGAGGGAATGTATGAATTTCGCAAGTATTGCATCAGCCATGTATAAACTAGCAGTCGTCAATACGATGCTGAATTGAGCCAACATGATTTATTGTTAGGGGCCGAAACTTGATAGCATAGCAGTTCCTCCTGATGACCTATATTCTTTATTCTGAAACAACGTCTGTTATTTATTAGTCGATTCATAAAAATGACGTTTATTTTAAATTTCAATTTTTTATTTTAACTTGATTTAAATTATAAAAAATCTAATAACAATTATTTATTTTATTATTAAATTTTGATTTAGCATTATTATGTTTTGTTTATTTTATAATTATATTAAATACGGAGACTCAGTTAGCTGATTTGATTCCAGTAGAGATTTGTTCAATGTTGAAGTCGCCAGAATTAAACAAATGCTATCACAAGAAACATCAAATGAATTGTACAAACATATTTTCACAAGGTAAAACAAAATTCAAGCCAGAGAAAAAAAACGAAAAATTAAACCATAATATAAAACTGAAACAAATCAAACGAAAATTTATTACGTTCAATTAACTATAAAAATATATAAAACAATGCATTTATAAGGATATTTTTTAAACAAATTATGCTTGTTTTATTATACATTACGTCATTATTTTTATATATCTCTTGTATTATAGGCAAAAGGTAACCACTTTAATACGATAGAATAAAGGCCTTATTAAAATAAACGTTATGTAAAATAAATACAGTTTGATAGAAATATAGTGATGGTTTTTCTGCCGAATTCGTAAAACAAGCCGCGTTTCCTCGTTGCAAATTCGCTGCATGAGTCAACTCATTGTATGTTTATCTCCGGTCGACCAAACTAATTTTTCCCAGAAGCTGCAAAAAAAGCGATGTGATGATGCCAACTGCTCTTAGGATTTGGATGGCGATCGCAACAAACTTGTACTGCTCTTATCTAAGCAGCTATATTTGGTAAACTTCACAAGTTCAGCATGATCAGCAACGGAACTTGCAGAATGTAGTGAGCGAAACTATGTGACTGGCTGCTAGAGTGTTTGGGCATGTAAAGTCCCAAACAAGCACTCGCTCTGTCTTCCACTGCGGTAACGAATTCCCGTTGGGCCGCTTTCAGTCGTATCTAGTCAAACCGACAGGTTTCTGTCTGGATGGAATTCCTACGGTGGCTAGGGCCATTCGCACAATTTCATTGACTGCTGAATGGCGTACATTTATGCCTTTTGTTTTGTTACAGTCTAGCGCCTGGGCGCTGTTTTTCCCGACCGCTTCTCCGCGTATATAACAATATGGTTGAGCACATTGAGCACAAAGTCTAAGTGCAACTGTGGTGACAATGATTAGTCATCAAGCCGGGTGTCAACGGAAGCTATCGGTAATGTTTCGAGGAATGCCCTAGACCATTTTGAAGCGACAGAAATGAGGCTAGCACGAGTCTCGAGACTAATTACTTTGTTAAAACACCATCATATTCACACGTTTTATGTTATATTTATGTTGTGAAATACGTTCTTCCAATCACTGCTCAGTTTAACATTCACCAGACTGGAGCATCCAGCCTAGTGAATGTAACGTTGAATCGCGATACTGACCTCCCGAGTTCAAATCAGATCAGAAGCAGTGTACGGAGCAAGCCGACAGTAAGGGTCGAAGCTTGAAATGTAAATCTGGGTCAGCAGCTGATAAGACTCACTCAGGCTGATTAGTAGCGTCATGCAGTACAAATGAATACAAATCGTAACTATATTAATAGAAAATTATAGTAAATCAATATTAATTAAATTAATCAAAGTTATAGTTGATCATCCTTAAGTTAATATTGTTGGTCATTACTCAGTGAACTTAAAATATATTTCAGCGTATGACATTTCAAAATCATCTAGTCGTACATCTGGTTGTGCTGGTCTTTCAGGAACATATGTTAAGCTGCTACTACGATATGTTTATTTATACCTGCGTTCCTACTTTTGGTTTCATAATTTGTGCTACTTTCAAGGTAATAATTGCAACCGAAAATATTGATTCGAAACATATTGTGTCGTTTACAAAGAGCTGTATCATTTCTCTAAATAAATTATCTGACGCGAGACCTATTGTTATCGGAGTAGTAACTAGGCGGATAATTTGTAAAATCTTTGATTAGTTCGATAGAAAAGATTTGTAAATAGTTTCAGGCAATGAATAACTACACGCAGGCAAACACTGAAGAATCAAAGTTGCTGTTCATTCCATTTTCAATTGATTTAACTGTAGATATTATTTTGGCATTCTGCTGCTCGAGGCTAGCAATGTATTTAATCCAATTAATAGTCAGTTGGCTCTGAAGAATGTAGATACATTGTCTTTATCTACAGTTTTGCGTAATGTTATGATAATTGTACCATCCTATGAATTGATAATGGTATAATATATTCAAATAAGGATTCACGCAAGGTAAACCTTTGCCAATGATTTGCAGTTGTATATTTGTCGCTAGTAAATAAACTACGATATAAGATGATCTACGTGATTCAAAAATTGTACGTATTACTCACAAACTTGAAAAGGAATGGCATATATTGAGAGAAACTGAGCCGAAAAAAGATTAGTTAAAGAAGATACATATAATATCATCATTCATCTTGAACATTGACAAGCTTATGTCAATAAGTCATTAAACACTCCTTAATATGTCAAAAAGGTGGACTAGCGATAATTCTACATAATATTGTCTTTGTTGTCAAGAGAACTTAAAAATGTCACTTTTTCTGTAGTCACAAGGCCGCCACTCTATACTGTACAAGATAATTTCATTTTTCAAAGAACTTGACTAATCGAAACAGATTTATCGTGTTGACATTGCTGTAATGAATCCTTCGGTGCAAGAAGGTCGTAGTCTATGATAGACATTTGTGCCTTCAGCCACATGGATTTGCCCTAGTTACTTAATGTCACTCTAATCCGTCCCATTATAATAAGAATGTTTACTTATATCGAAAGATCACAATTCGATTGTAATCACAATTCGATTGTAATCACAATTCGATTGTAATCACAATTCGATTGTAATCACAATTCGATTGTAATCACAATTCGATTCGATTGTAATGCTGTCACTTGCTGGAGTAAGCAGGTGCAGTGCACTGATGTTATTCTAAGCGTATTTCAATACATAAACAATACAATGAAAGTATTAAATATGTTATTGAACATCACATAGGTTAGAGTAGCATCAACAATCAACTTGATGCAGTCATCAAGGGTCATAAGTACGACGGTACAGATATATGAATGCATACCTGTCTTACAAGTGTGTCAATGTGACTTGAAAAAGCGAACAATATGATTTGCATGCAAGCAGTGACGATCTACTATTCTGTATGATATGTTGCAGATCTAAAGATGAATCATTTGTAAATCTATACAAATAAATAAACTTCATTTTTAATTGTTTGTTCAGTTACTTTTGCAATGCTTGTAATAGTATTCTGTAGTAAATAACTCAATTTATCGGGTTTTCAATTAGTGTAAACAACAAAAAGGCACGAATACCGATTAAACCCACTATATTTTTCTTAGTGTACATTTTTTTCTTAGAGATGCATTTGAAAACGTTGCTATGTTTAGTTGATGAATAGGGGCCGAAACCTGATAACATAGCAGTTCCTCCTGAACATTACCTTGCTTGAACATTACCTAGATACATTGCCTTTTATTTATTAGTCAATTCTTAAAATATATTATATAAATTTAAATCGTATAAAATCTTTGAGAATACTCCCATTCCAATTGTCAATAATAAAGAGCACAGAGGAATTTTTTAGAATGTTATTTAACTTTATATAAATATAAATTGTACCAAATCTTATATAATTATTTATTTGTCTTTATTTTTATAACCTTAATTTATTTGGCAATTGTGATATCTCTCTTGGTTTATCTCTTTGCAATGCAAAAAACGCTTCAAAAATTATAAGTTTACAGTTACTCTGGTTATTTAATATAAAAATATTAATTATATTTAATGAATATAAAATTAAATTTTATATATAAATTTTAAAAATAAAATAAAATAATAGATTTTATAAATATAATAAATCAGATAAGCTTACTGAGTCTACGCATTTTATATTACGTATACATTAAATAATTACTTATACGTTAAAAAATGCTAAATAAAATAAATAATTAAAAAATAATCAATAATTTTTAAATTAGATATAACTTATATCAAGTAAAAATAAAAAATTGAAATTTAGAATAAAAGTCAATTGTTATGAATTGAATAATAACAGGCGACATATAAGTAAAAAATTTAAATTTAAATTTAAAATTAAAATCAATACGTCGGCTATAAACGTCTGTTTAAACCATTAGCGGAAACATTTTATGGACAGATAATAAATAATATACTTTGAATTATAATAAGATACTTGATAATCAAATTTCAAATTATAATTATATTAAATGCATATAGTCACTTATCTGATCTAATTTGTTCCATTGACAAGTTATCATTGGCATGTGAACTTTGTTTTCTCAGTAAAATAACCTGTCAGAAATAT
The DNA here is from genome assembly GCA_012934845.2 of Pomphorhynchus laevis. Taxonomy (NCBI): domain Eukaryota; kingdom Metazoa; phylum Acanthocephala; class Palaeacanthocephala; order Echinorhynchida; family Pomphorhynchidae; genus Pomphorhynchus; species Pomphorhynchus laevis. Next base: position 32,508 of record WNNJ02002299.1, read on the forward strand.
GTCTACTATTTCCGAAACCTGAAAGCATAGCAGTTCCTCCTGATGACCTCTAATTCTTATTCTGAAACAAAGTCTGTTATTTATTAGTCAATTCATAAAAATGACGTTTATTTTAAATTTCAATTTTTTATTTTAACTTGATTTAAATTATAGAAAATCTAAAAACAATTATTTATTTTATTATTTAATTATTAAATTTTGATTTAGCATTATTATGTTTTGTTTATTTTATAATTATATTAAATACGTAGACTCAGTTAGCTGATTTGATTTATAAATTGACTAATAAATAACAGATGATGTATAAGAATAAGGATAATAGGTCATCAAGAAGAACTGCAATGTTATTAGGTTTCGGCCCCTATTACTCGACCCAACCTAGCAGCGGGGCAAAATGCATGCAAATGTATTTGGAGCGGGGCTATTACTGAAAATTAACTTTCCGTAAAAATTAGTTTTATTTCACCAAAAAAACGAATTTGATACGACATTACTATACAACATCATATACAACATCATTCATGATAATAAGAACGGAATTAAATTAGCAAAATGTACTCATAAAAACGAAACATTTGGTAAATTGTGAATTAAGGGAAGTTTTTTTTTTTAAAAACGATGTAAATTTGATAGAAAGATCTAATCTCGAAACTGGGCAAATACCGCTTTGGGCTATCTAAGAGAGATCACACAGTATCGCGCTATCTGGAGTAGTTTGGTTCGTGCACTGAATAGACGACCGGACAACCAGACCAGTGGTTGATAAGAAAAATCTTGTGTATTATTATTTTTCTTGCCAAGAAATTGTGGTTGGATTAAATTGGCAAAATGCATTCATAAAAACAACAAATTTGGTAAATTGTGCATTAAGGAAATTTTGCAATTAAAAAACGATGTAAATTTGATATAGTAATAATTTATTACTGATGACTAACTATCCGTAAAAATTAGATTTATTTCACCCGAAAACAAATTTGCTTTAGAATAAAAGCACAACATGATTCATGATTGCAAGAACGAAATTAAATTAACAAAATGTATTCATAAAAATTTTAAATGTCTTGAACGACATAGATGTAACTCAATAATATAACAAAAGAATCAGTATTTAAAGACATGAGTAATAAAAGCGATGTGATAAAATTTTACTCAATTTTAATCAATTAAGAGCAAAATTGTAAATTAAAGAGATAAATATTTATAACCGTAAACTTACGCTGTTTGCATTAGAAACTGTGCACTTTGAATATGTCTTTTTGTTCCTCTTATTGTAATTATTGTGTCACCGGTTTTTGCCACACTACCGCCAATTATAATGTTGCAACAACTAGAACGCTTAATATCATCAAGCTTTGTTCCTGCAGGGCCAAACAGTACGGGAACCAGCTAAACGATACGAACAGTCATTAGTACGTAAGTCACAATGCCTAGTCTCGTTATAAAGTAACAATAAAGGCTAGAGGACAATGTTCTAGCCTAACAATGTTAGGCTAGAAGACACATACAAAACTACTCCAGATGTCTATACACACAACAATACAAGACACCTGATTATTTAGCAGTTCTGTTTGATGATCTCTAATCTTTATTCTGATACATCGTATGCTATTTATTAGTCTATTCTTAAAAATTGATTTTTATTTTAAATTTCAATTTTAAAGTTTAACTTTATATAAGTTATGAAATGAAATATGATATATAATTATTAAATTATTTATTACTAAATAATAATACACTCGGTGTTTATGTCGATCCGACATCTATCAATATACTACCAACAAAGTATTTGCTTATCAAAATCACCAGCCTTCCACCAGCACTTCCAGGAGTTCACAGAAAAAATACATGGCGTCGATCCCGAAAAAACCACAGCATCCACTCTACAACAACCTCTTTGGCAACAACCTCAAGCCACCAAAATACCTATCATCGTTCGCGCCTACCTTCACGGTTATCACGACAAGCTGTTCACTATTCACATTCCATGTCATGAATGTTCAATATGTTGTCGTTGCAAATTTTGTAATCGATCACCTACCAAAATAATATACAAAAATATATATCTACACCACTGGATCAGCCATCCTAGTGGATGTAGCGTTCAATGGCGATACAGACGTCTTGAGTTCGAATCCAATCAGCACCAGTGTACGAAATAAGCAAATAATAAGGTTCGAAACGTGTTTTGTAGGTCTTGGTCAATTGATGATATACAAAAACCTATTTTATATATCATATAAAATATAATACAATAAATAATGAAATTTTAAGAATTGCAACAATATGTAACGATATTGGTTTTCTTCAAAATCATTTAAATAATTTAATGGATGCATATTTTAAACCACGGTTACTATAAAAATAGCATCAAGCAGAAAATAGTAAAATATATAAATCAACACAATAATATAAAGAATAAATTTAAACTCTTAAGTGGCAAATTTTTATGGATGAATAATAAATAATATACTTTGTATTAGAATAAGATACTAGATAGTTATTTCAGAGGAAATACATCATTAGCATGTATTTGGCCCCGCTGCTATGTTGGGTTGAGGAGTTAGGGGCCGATACCTGATAGCACAGCAGTTCCTCCTGATGACCTCTAATTCTTATTAGTCAATTCATAAAAATGACGTTTATTTTAAATTTCAATTCTTTATTTTAACTTGATTTAAATTATAGAAAATCTAAAAACAATTATTAATTTTATTATTTAATTATTAAATTTTGATTTAGCATTATTATGTTTTGTTTATTTTATAATTATATATTATACTTAAACTCAGTTAGCTGCTTTGATTCGGGTAACCCGTAATAAAAATTTATTTTCAAAATAAATTTAAGGGTATGGTTCAACAGTTGATGATACCCACATAACCTTATTAGTAGCGTCCTGCTCTATCAAGATTAGAAACAATACCTGTAAGGATAATATCGTGCCACAATCAGATGAATTTCAGCTCGTAGATGCAATCAAGTTAAATCAATAATAAACAAAGCATATTTTTGGGTAAACCGTAAATTGTAACTATCTGATATCAAAAATAAATTTTGTTTATTAAAAAATTATATTAACAATATAAATTGTGGACATTAGATTAGTAGCATCCTGCTGTATCAAAAATAGGAACAATACCTGTAAGGATAATATCGTGCCACAATCAGATGAATTTCAGCTCATATATGCATTAAAGTTAAATAAAAAACATTCGTTGCACGTTGCAGCATCAAAAGCAGTGATCCGACTAGCGGATCACACACATAAGGTATGTTTCTAATATATCGTACGAATACGATCATCTACCAAATGTAATATATAGAAATGTATATCAACACCATCAGATCAGCCAACCTAGTGGATATAGCATTGAATCGAGATACAGACGTACTGAGTTCGAATCGAATCAGCACCAGTGTAAAGAGTAAACAGATAATAAGGGTATGGGTCAGCAACTGATGATACCCACATAAACTGATTAGTAGCGTCCTGCTGTATCAAAAATAGGAACAATACTGTAAGGATAATATTGTGCCACAATCAGATGAATTTCAGCTCACAGATGCAATCAAGTTAAATTAATGATAAACAAAGCCTATTTTCGGGATTACCCGTAAATTGTAACTATCTGATATCAAAAATAAATTTTGTTTATTAAAAAATTATATTAACAATATAATTTGTTAAGTAAAGAATTAAAATTTAAAAGAAATACAATAGATCATACCTGTGGTGGTACTGTACATCGGCTAATAATAATTTGGTCATCAGTCTAAAAACACTGTAAAATGGATAAAGCAATTTTATCTTACAAGTACCTCTGCTGAAATTGTCGCGACTAAAAACATAAAAATAGGTTTTATTTATGAGAAATTTAAGTTGTTTTATTGTATAATTGAAATAAAAAGTTAAAAACTGAGGAATCATTTATTGCAAAAAACAAAAATGTAAAGAAATCAGAATAATTTATCTTCACGACATTGCGGTTTTTCAGATAAAACTAATAAAAATACATTCAATTTGATTTGGTGTCTTTGGAAGTTTAGAAATAAAAATAAAAATTACAAGTAGTAAAAAATAGAAAAAAAAACAGAGCGCATTGCAAAAATTTACATAAAAATGTCGGCCTTTTTTCGAAAAATTTGTAAATCTAATATGTGAAAGATTGTACATATTTTTAGTATTTAAGAAACAAAACAAATTTACAAAACGTAGATTGGCTCGTGTGGTGCGAGTCGAAGTCGCGAAATGCACATAGGACGGGATCGTTCATGCAATCCTTTATGCAAGTAGCGTTGCCTCGCTGAATTGCGGCGCTTATCCTCTGCATCAAGTAAGACGGTTCACGTGCATCAACGGAAATGTATATGTGAAAGGCTTTATGTAAATTAATAAATTTGAAGTCAAATTTATTAATTAATTTATTATTTATTATTTAAAATTTATTTAGTTACATTTACTTAAATTACTGAAGTCATAACATTAAAAATTGTTAACTGATTAAAGAACTAGCTATACAAACTTGCATTTTAATGATGAACCTTTTAATGATGCAACTCAGACAACAAACTATATATAGAGGTCATCCGAATATACTGCTATGGGAATATACGTTATCAGGTTCCGACCCTTATTCCTAGAACCAACAAAGCAGCGGAGCCAAATACATGCTAATCACGTATGTTTTCTGGTAAGCTTCCGATATCTTTATATCTTTTGTAATATATGATTCTAGCACAATCTTTATATAAACATTTCCTAATTTTTCTATACTTTTATAAAAAGGATAAAAAAGCATAAGCAAATATTAAGACATATATCATCAATATATCGAAACATATATTTCATATCTTTATATAATTTAGATCTAATTTTTAAACAGTTATGAACAAATTCATATTCTATAAAGCTTAAAAACAAGTCAGCTATAATTGGGCTACTATTACCACCCATTGGAACACCTTTTAATTGTCTAAATATAGATGTCCCTACCTTTTAAATAATTTTGATTTATCAAAATATTTAAGGATTCTATTAATTCAATTTTATCCATATATTTATATTTACTTGATGGTTTAATTTTTGTTAGATAGGCGTTATAATTATTATAACATATATATGTATATCTTTTTCCGATATACATGAATATTTTTTATCATAAATTTGATGCTATCATTTGGCTACTATTACCACCCATTGGAACACATTTTACTTGTCTAAATATAGATGTCCCTACTTTTAAATAATTTTGATTTAATAAAATATTTAAGGATTCTATTAATTCAATTTTATCCATATATTTATATTTACTTGATAGTTTAATTTTTGTTAGATAGGCGTTATAGTTATTATAACATATACATGTATATCTTTTTCCGAATATAAGATTAATTAATTTTACTAACGCTTCTTTAATATCTACTAAATCTAGATTTATATAAAGCGTACTAAAATCGTATGTATTTATATTTTGAAAATTTATTCCTTTTGTCTGCTCTAAAAATTCTTTTGTAGAATTAATACTGAAATAGTGTTTTATACCAGTATTAATTTCGATTACATTGCAATATTTTTTAAAGTGTGCTTTAATTACTTTAAGTATTTTATTCATATAGACAGAAAGTGGTTTTTAATGTACATTTAAACGCACTACATATGAACCTAGGTTTTATTGGATTTTTATGTAATTTTGGATTCCAATATAATATAGGTATAGTTTTATTATCTGATTCAACCTTTATACCATTTTTATCCATTATAGAACAGTGACTTGTAATAATTGTTTCAAAACTCAACTCACTACGTTCATATGTTGGATTTACGTTTAAATCATAACAATTAACCTCTTTCATTAGTATATCATAATAAGGCTTTTTGCATATGAAGACAAAGTTATTACTAGCTTTATCAACAGTTGTTTTTATATAGTTATCCTTTAATTTAGAAAGTTCTTTATACATATCTTTATTAATTTGATATTTCCTGTTATAATAGTGTGTTATTATAATTGTAAGTCATTATATTATTATTAAACCACTAGACCTTAAAAAAATTTTGGTTTCTAATAAACATACAATTGAAATTCTTGGCTGCTAACTAACAAATACTTACAAGATTAATATACACACAAATTACAACAACATACCGAGCGAAACTTAAAAGTGGCATCACAAGTGAGACGTTAAATAAATCAAAAAATCAAATTTAGTCGCAGTGTTCAGTGCCCTTAAGATGATTTGCTTCATTCATCAGTTTATATCCGGAAATATTCTGCGATCGATTATTGATTTTTTTGGAGTGTATTATTATAACATACAAGACAAAAAACAATATAGAAAAATTTTGGTTTTAAATAAACATACAAAACATCTAATACATATGACGAAAGGACGTCCTATCAACACTGTAAGATGTTGTACTTGCAACGGGCAAGCGGCCAAGTGCAAAAAGTGCAAATGTGCCAAGAGTAAAGTTCCTTGCTCAAATTGCGCAGCACCAAACTGTTGTAATCAGCAGCATATTCAAGTAAAATCGATAATAAATGTGCATGATAGTGAAAATCACGTTCCCGCAGTTAGTGACAATGTTGAGAACCAGACAGGTCATACTGCTCGAGATGCGATACGTCGTTTACCTTGGTATATGGAAACATTCTATGAAATTATTCACTGGGTTCCAAACTTGATGACTCTGCCTAGATGTAACGCTACTAAAGATTTTATTTTCTTCACACATCAAATCGTTTAACGAAAATTCTAAAGAATGTGATTCCATCTTACACCTCTCTTCGGTATATTGCCAGCTGATTCTGCAGCAAATTCCTTCGCGACGAATTAGTGATCGTCGGAAAACCTTAGAACGACGTATAATAATGTGGAATGAAAAAAAGTATGACCAACTAATTTCAGAAGCTCGATTCCTACAAAAGCAGAGATCAATGAATCGTAAGAAAAACCATCAAAAAGGATTTTTAATGGATATTCATAAATTGGTGCAATACAGTAAAATTGGAGAAGCAGCTCGGCTTTTAAAATCAGGCGGACAAAAATCCGGGATACATGAGATTGATAGTTTTTGGACGGCAAAACAGTGCTCACACGTCTTCAAGAATTACATCCTCGAGCAACGGATGCAGATGGAGAGTATATTTTATTGACACCTCTGAAACATGTAATCCAACATCATCAAGTAATTTACATGAATTTAAGTCCAGAAGATATTATAAAAGCGGCTAAAAAATCAAATGGAAGTGCAGGACCATCCAGTATGGATGCGAAAATGTGGAGATATCTACTAACAGGTTTTGGTCAAGAATCATACAGATTGGCGAATGTGCTCGCAATGTTTGCAATAAAAATTGCAACCGAAAGATTAAATCCTAACAGCTTGGAAGCATATCTAGCATGTCGGTTGGTTCCTCTTGACAAATCTCCTGGAATACGCCCTATCGGTATAGGGGAAGTTATGAGACGCATAGTAGCCAGGGCACAGCTAAAATATATTAAATCAACATTGATGGAGGTAGCTGGGGCGGTACAAATTGTGCTGGTCAGAAATGTGGGACCGATACTATTATTCATAATGCAAGAGATATACTTGAAAGTAATAGTGAATATTGCATATTAACTGTAGATGCCAACAACGCTTTCAATTGTATCAATCGGGATTTGTTGCTCAAAAACATAAACGCGATTTGTCCTGCCATGACGACACTCCTGATCAATACTTACTCGAAGCCATCACTGCTAATTGTTGCTGAGGAGACAATTCTATCTGAAGAAGGGGTAACACAAGGAGACCCCTTGGCTATGGCTGCATTTGCAGCGGCGTCTTTACCGATAATTAGAGAGATAAAACAAAAAAATACCTGGTGTCACCCAACTTTGGTACGCAGATGATGCAACTTTTATTGGCCGTGCGCATGAGTTGTCTTAAGTATGGGATCTATTGAAAGCGATTGGTAAAAGCTTCGGATTTTACATAAATGCTTCAAAATGCTGTTTTTTAAACAAGAACGAAACTATGACAAATGAAGCCAAATATCTTATGCAAGAAGGAGTCAAAGTGGTTAAAAATGGTATCAAGGTCTTGGGAGGATTTATAGGATGTGATGCATATCGTTAGTGTCAAGTCATGAGTTCAATTAACTCCTGGCGAGTACAGATACAGCATCTTTGTTATTTAACTACTTGGATCCATATGCTGCTTATATATTGCTAACACGAACGATTCAGTTTCAATGGACACATCTGGTGCGCACTACAAAAGTAAGTTCATCATGGTTCAGAGGCTTAGCTGATGATATTTTCCTGAAGTTGATACCGAGCATTATGGGATTGGGAGTGTTAACGTTAGAGCTTCGAGATATTATTAAACTACCCGCCAGAGATGGAGGTTTAAGCATAATAGATCCATCAGCCAACGCAGAAGAGGTTTTTAAACAATCACACCTAATAGCGAATGCAAACGTTATTCATAGTAACAGTTTTGAAATTGGGGAAATACTAAAGGATCTTTGTGATGGTTACCGGAAAAATAATCGTAATATATACGAGCAACTTAAGAAACAAATTTTGGAAAATGCAAGTGAAGAAATGGCTCGAAGTATACAGCATGCTGCACAAAAGAATGCCTCAATTTAGTTGACATCTATTCCTTCGAAACCGTCTGGATTCTATTTACAAAAGCAACAGTTTTTGGATGCACTTGCGATAAGATACAATATACCAATTAAAAGTAAGGGAATTTGTCGATGTTCAGAAGTGTTTAACTTAAGACATGTACTCTCTTGTAGAGTCGGCGGCGGAACAATTATCAGACACAACGCCATACGCGACACAATCGCCTCGATACTAATTGAGGCGCATGAACGCCTGGATCGGGAAGTGGAATTACGACCAGTAGATGAGGGTATAGTGTTTGGAGGATGGGATTTTCATACCAGCCATTGTTTCGACTGCTGCTGAAATTGGGAGAGAATTAGATCTCTTATTAAGAAAATCTGCACGATATATTGCCATCAAAAGCAAACAATCGTACGCAAACTGAATTTCTGACATACGAAGGCGATTATGCTTTAGTGCACAAAGAACGATCTATGCGACTATTCGGATGGCAGAGTTAACTACTGTTTCACATTGAGAAACTTTTTTGTATTATATTGCCCAGTCTGGGATCGTAAATTTCAATTTGAGGCCAATTTGCGGGAACCTAAGTTAATGTGATTATTTTTAATAAATTGTTCATTATTCTTAAAAAAACACTAGACCTTACAGATCGTGAGTTACAACATCAAGAAGACGAAAATAAAGTCAAATCAAAGTGAAGTAACAAAATGAGTCCATGACAATATAGTCATTATAGTCATTATATAACGAATTAGAATTATCAATCACGTATGGGTTAAGTACGGACTACTAAGTCAAGTGAACTTAAATCTAAAACATAAAATTATACGAAGCTCAACTATCCTTAAGATCCCTTTTATAAAAAACGCTTTCACAAGCAAGGTGAATCGGTTAGCGAAACGATGTAACCTTGATACTCGCATAGTTCATTGAAATTATAGAAACTTAAGAAAACGACTAATTCACGGTCGCTTTTACGAGGAGTCACTACTGTGCACGAGAGTCTGTCAGATCTATGACCACAATATCAGAATTGTAATAAATGTTTCTAAATTTAAATCACTACATTCATATGTTGTGTTTACATCTAAATCATTAGAATTAACCTCTTTCATTAGTATATCATAATAAAGCTTTTTGCATATGAAGACAAAGTTGTTACTAGCTTTATCAATAGTTGTTATTATATAATCAAAATTTAAATGGCAAGATGCCCCGCATGAGTTAGAAAATTTATTGAATTTTCAATTCCAGTTTGGAATCATCATCAGAAATCTGAAACAAGTAAAATGTTAAGGATATAAAAAGAAAACACGTAAAAACAAAAATGCACATTAGGTAGGTCCTCATGTTGTGCTGCTAGGTCTACACATGTGTTAGCAAACTTTACAAAGAACGATGCTCAATCCCGATTTAGAATTAAACGGTAGCCATTATTCTCATTTAAGTCCGGCTTCAATTCTTCAATCCAGAGTGACTCGCATATTCGCCTTTCAAATTTTCTTTGGACAGAATAGATAACTTCAACATTATCAAAATCAATATTGTGTCCTGTACTTAAGGCATTCTGTGCCACAGCTGAGTGGGTAGTAGTGCGTAAGGCTGAGCGATGCATTTTCACTCTGGTTTTTAAAAATTTACCAGTTTGCCCTATATCAAAGAGAACACAATCAAGGCAGTTTATCCGATAAATTACTCCTTTTATCTCATTGGTCATTTTTACACTAGTCATCATTCTAATTGATTTATAATATAAGTGCGGTCATTGTAGATAAGACTAATAAGCAAATTATGCCCCATTATAAACTTTCTCACCCTATTTTCAACGAGCTTTGACACCCATCCACACTCTGGTAGTGTCAAAAAATTTTCCCGGTTTATTGAGTTTCTAAATGTCCGCCATCCTCGTATAAAATAAAATGTGACCTGGCCACAGGATAACTGTCTTAGCTTTTTAGACTTGTTGATCAAAGTATCGGATTTCTCCACTGACGTGTTCCAAAAACCTACAGAAACGGACTTATATCTACATTGGTTTAGTTTTTGTGAAGCTTGGTACTCGATAACTTTGCAATATACATTGCGACAGAAAAATTAGCCCCGGTACTCCAAATGTTTTCTTTGTATGTCGTCCTGTTGCTCTAGAAAAGAAATCAGGTGGTATTCGTCCCATCGGAATATGCAACACTGTGAGACGTATAATAAGCAGAGCTATTTTAAATTTCACACATAATGGCATACAAGACTTTGCTGGATAAACACAATTAGAGGCTTCACAGAGGTGGAATAGAGGCTATGATAAAATCGTTAAGGAAAGAGTTTAGTCGGCGAAACGACCACTGCATATTGACGATTGATGCGAAAAATGCTTTTAATCAAACAAATCGATCTGTGGCGCTACATAACATTGAATAAATGTGTTTGTCGTTGTGCTGTTCACTGGGCAACATCTACTCAACTCCAGCGCAACTGACAATAGTGTTCCACAATCTGTTCTTTATTGAAGGATTTACACGAGGCGATCATTTTGCAATGGCTGGCTTTGCCCTAAACTCCCTACCACTTACCACTTAAATCCAGTGAAGAGTACCTTCCGTTTTTCAAAAGTAATACGATGACGACGCCAACTTTGTAGGAACCATTGACACGTTGAAGGAAGTATATCCGTAGTATTTGCTGAACTGTCAACAGTTTAGATTTTGATAGTCAAACGTTAGTGTAGCTAACGCTCACACTAACGTCGCCTTTGCTGGACTAACTCACTATGTTCAATATAAGTGAACGCATAAAATGCGCACTTGTTAGTGCTCTGAGACTGTATGGACTGATATGATAAATACACTTACTCAACTGTTAGTACCTAGATTCGCTACGTGGAACCTAAATGACGATTGGATATCAATGCTGTGTTCTCCATTAAACTTAGTTGGTTTGGAAATCACCAACCCCGGATTCACATCAAAATTAGAACAATTATCCTCGCAGATGCTTGTCTTAACTTACTATTCCGCCCTTATTGGTGATGACCTGATAGATAAACAAATATCGGCGCTGCATGCAATGACACAACTTAGAGTGCAATCACATCAAGAACGTATTTTCGAACAATCCATTCTAGATACACCAACGACGAATAACCTGATCGCGCCCGCAGCCCGTAATGGAGCCTCATCGTAGCTAAGCGCGATTCCTTTAGCCCATAACGGGTTTCATTTATCAGCAAACGAATTTAAAGATGCCCTAAACGCTCGATACATTCAAATCGATAAATCGTTAAAAAACGGCAATTGCATTTGCGGCGCATCAGTAAATATCGCCCATTCTCTATCGTGCAAGAATGGTGCCTTACTTTCCATTCGGCATGTGCTGTTAGACAGATTACGTCGCAAAATCTCTTTCGAATGTCACACTGCGTTGTATGCGAACAATAACTAATCGTGGGTTCATGACGACATGGCTTTTAAATACAATTATTATTTATAACATCACAAACTTTACAATTTTTTCTATATTTTTACAAATATATAAATATTAAAAATATAACAATATTCAAAAATTAAATTATAATAGATAATATTATATTACAATAAAAAAATAAGAGATTAGTTTAGCTCGCATTGTTTTCATTTACCTGATGGGAACTCGAGTTGTTGTCTTAAATAAAAACTGAAAAATTGAGAATATAATACGTTGTTAATTATATCTAATGTAATATTTACGTGTTTTAATTTGACCAAGTCGAAAGGCGTTGTGGCCTACTAAATTTATCTACATAACAATAAAAAATATATTAAGAGAGACATTTAAAGTCTCAAGATTATGTTATTAGATTATCTTTATATAACATAATAATATAATATAATATAATTATATAATAACGCGATATTATCTTTCGCGTTCAAAAGCAAACTTAAACATCAGTTTTGAAAATCCATCGAAATATATTAAACTAGGGGTAAATTGAGAATTAAAACTCACGTTCTGATTTGTCTTTTTCAGAATCAGGTGGTCTAAACAAAAAAAAACAAAAATAAAAAGAGTGAATGTTATACATACTGTTTAATATCAGAATCCTCAATTGCTTTTGTTTCCTCAAAATTATTGACGTCCTCGTCAGTGTCGCTTTGTGTATTGTCTTTGTTTGCCGTTGTAGACCCACTTTCATCAATTGGTTCATTTGATTTTACAATGTCAGAAGAGTAAATTTCATTAGTAAACATCATAATTGTATTACTACTTGAAGCGAAATTTGGTCCTAATTCAGCAAACGAATATCCACCGTATTGCTCTTTCGCTTCTTCATTATAATTGCATGATTCATACAAGATAAGTTGGCCTTTTGGAGTAATCTATTTTAAACAAAATGCTTTATAAATAAAAGTTAAAAAATTTGATTAAAAAGTATAACGTTTGAAAAATGTAAATAATTAAAACTAACTTTGCACTTTTCTAAAATAATTAGTAATAAATAAAAATTTGTAATAAAAAAGTTATAATAATTTTATGATTTATTAATTCTTATTTATTTTTATTAATCATTTATTAATTATATTATTTATAAAAAATTAATTTTTAATAATTAATACTAACTTATTTATTTTATTGATGAAGGAACTTATTTTTTGTTGCATCAAAGAGATTTGCTAATTAACATATTATTTTACTAAAATTGTTATAATTTATTAAATTTTATGATCAAAGAGTGTTTTATAACCAAAGAGAATCTTGAAAGGGCGAAATGTTTATCTCTTCGATTTGATGTTACACACTTACGGTAAAAGATTTAAAGGTGTGGAATTCGATTTTTATTTGAAAAACGTTACAACGTTTCGACGGGTACTACCGACATCTTCAGTTACATGTATTATGTTTCTTGTTGATGTACCTGACGATGACGGGAGTACCCGTCGAAACGTTGTAACGTTTTTGAAATAAAAATCGAATTTCACTTCTTTAAATCTTTTATTATGATTAGGAATTCTTCCACATACAACACTCCATGGCATCCATGCTTTCAGACATGCTGTAATTAAAGTCAACATATTTTTACTACCACAGAGAAAGTGAGAGGGATAAATCCAACACATTTGAGTTTTGTAACTCTCTCTATATACTTGCTCCGTTTTCTATTCTCATAAAAAGTATGTTAGTTTTGCATTTTCAAAGTGGATGATAGAGCAAATTGATTGAAAGCACAAACGTCCATAAAAGACCGCTCTGTAAAATCGCCGAGAAGACTATTGCAAACTAAATCAAGTCTTGCAGATCTAACTTATTCATTGGTAAAATAAATAATTAAGTGGGTTCGAAGAAATTATCTTCTAAAGAATGAAACTATATTTATAGAATAAAAAATTGAATAAGATCAGATAACTGAGTCGACGTATTTTATACTATATAAAAATTATATATAAGATTTTATAAAGCTAGAACTAAAAATAAAAAATCATTTTTTTGAATTGACTAATTATTATTCTGATTTTATGAATCCGAATAAGACTATAGGTCATTAGGTGGAACTGTAATGCTATTAAAAATATACTGCTGATGAGGTCCACCTACGCTGATTGTAGTGTACAGTGCTGCATCTAGGATTAAAGAATTCACACGAGGATAATTTATGAAGCCGACCAAATGATAATACTCGCTCGTGTATGCAATTATTCATTCTATTAAAAATATGTTTCTTATAAATTTAAATGTCATCCTTCTTATAAACCCTTCATGTGTATATACCTATATAATATTGGAATCCAAAATTACATAAATATACGATAAAACCCAGGTTCATATGTAGTGCGTTTAAATGTACATTAAAACCACTTTCTATCTATATGAATAAAATACTTAAAGCAATTAAAGCACACTTTAAAAAATATTGCAAGGTAATCGAAATTAATACTGGTATAAAACACTATTTCAGTATTAATTCTACAAAAGAATTTTTAGAACAGACAAAAGGAATAAATTTTCAAAATATAAATACACAATTTTAGTACGATTTATACAAATCTAGATTTAGTAGATATTAAAGAAGCGTTAGTAAAATTAATTAATCTTATATTCGGAAAAATATATACATATATATGTTATAATAATTATAAAGCCTATCTAACAAAAATTAAACCATCAAATAAATCTAAATATATGGATAAAATTGAATTAATAGAATCCTTAAATATTTTGATAATGTATTAAATAAGAAAGAAAATTATATAGAAACTAATATTGATGATAAATATGAACATTAGATGTACATTGATCAAAACTACTTTTCATTTATATCGTAAAGATTACATATTTTAATTCACAAGAAACATATTTTGGGAATAATCTTATATTCAGAAAAAGATATACATATATATGTTATAATAATTATAACGCCTATCTAACAAAAATTAAACCATCAAATAAATATAAATATATGGATAAAATTGAATTAATAGAATCCTTAAATATTTTGATAAATCAAAATTATTTAAAAGTAGGGACATCTATATTTAGACAAGTAAAAGGTGTTCCAATGGGTGGTAATAGTAGCCCAATTATAGCTGACTTGTTTTTAAGCTTTATAGAATATGAATTTGTTCATAACTGTGTAAAAACTAAATCTAAACAATATAAATATATGAAATATATGTTTCGATACATTGATGATATATGTGTATTTAATTCTAATAATTTTTATTCAATTAGTGAGCACATTTATCCAGAAAGCCTTATTCTTAACAAAACCAATATTAATGATAAAGGTGTATATCTAGATATGAACATTAAATTAACATAAACTAAAACTACTATTAATTTATATCGTAAAGATGACATATTTAAATTTACAAGAAACATATTTTTGCATGAGCATTCATGCATACCATATAATATAAAATATAATACATTAAATAATGAAATTTTAAGAATTGCAACAATATGTAATGATATTGGCTTTCTTCAAAATCATTTAAATATTTTAATAGATAAATATTTTAAACTAGGTTACTATAAAAATAACAATAAGCAGAAAATAGTAAAATATAAAAATCAGCACAATAATATAAAGAATAAAGTATTGCATTTATCAAGTATTGCATTTATTATTAAATAAAGATTCGACTGATTCACATATGACTTATTCACACTCTATTTGTACATTTCTATTCTTTTATCTTTTCCTATCTCAATTGATAAAAATTATATCCGTATGATAGTATATGACTTATTCACACACTATTTGAACATTTCTATTCTTATCTTAATTGATATAAATCATATCTGTATGATAATTGATTTATTCAGAATCTATTTGAACATTTATATTCTTATCTGAATTGATAAAAATTATATCGGTATGATAATATATGACTTACTCACACTCCATATGAACATTTCTATACTTATCTCAATTGATATAAATCATATCGGTATGATAATTGATTTATTCACACTCTATTTGAACATTTCTATTGTTATCTCAGTTATAAAAATTATATCGGTATGATAATATATGATTTATACACACTCTATTTGAACATTTCTATTCTTATCTCAATTGATATAAATCATATCGTATGATAATATATGACTTATCCACACTCTATTTGAACATTTCTATTCTTATCTGAATTGATAAAAATTATATCGGTATGATAATATATGATTTATACACACTCTATTTGAACATTTCCATTCTTATCTCCATTGATAAAAATTATATCGGTATGATAGTATGACTTATTCACACTCTATTTGAACATTTATATTCTTATCTCAATTGATAAAAATTATATCGGTATGATAGTATATGATTTATACACACTCTATTTGAACATTTATATTCTTATCTCAATTGATAAAAATTATATCGGTATGATAATATATGATTTATACACACTCTATTTGAACATTTATATTCTTATCTCAATTGATAAAAATTATATCGGTATGATAATATATGATTTATACACACTCTATTTGAACATTTATATTCTTATCTCAATTGATAAAAATTATATCGGTATGATAGTATATGACTTATTCACACACTATTTGAACATTTCCATTCTTATCTCCATTGATAAAAATTATATCGGTATGATAGTATGACTTATTCACACTCTATTTGAACATTTATATTCTTATCTCAATTGATAAAAATTATATCGGTATGATAGTATATGATTTATACACACTCTATTTGAACATTTATATTCTTATCTCAATTGATAAAAATTATATCGGTATGATAATATATGATTTATACACACTCTATTTGAACATTTCTATTCTTATCTCAATTGATATAAATTATATCGGTATGATAGTATATGACTTATTCACACACTATTTGAACATTTCCATTCTCATCTCTATTATTATTATCTCAATGGATAAAAATTATATCGGTATGATAGAATCTTTTTAAATAGTTGATACTGATCCATTATTAATAAATAATTATTGGAGCTGGATCAAAGGAAAGACGGAATTGTTTTTGATATTTCGCTAACGACTGTTAACATCTCCAGAAAATTACAATGAAATTTTAATTTTATTGTAATTTTCTGCAGATGATCAATTTTCAAGCGGTGATCTTAAAGATGATGTCCGAGCAAAGACATTTTTTAACACAAAATTCTTCAGCGTACAAACCAAAATATTTTGATATGTTGATGAAATATATACCCGTGAGGTTAATATAGTACACAATCAGAAGAATTTATCGCAATACAGACGTCCTAAGTTCAAATCCGATCAGTATCAGTGAAATATATTAAAAACCTTAAAATACTTTGATTTATAAATAATTATTGGAGCTTGATCGAAGGGAAAATATTATTTTTGATATTTCGATAACTACTGTTGGCATCTTCAGAAAATTACAGTAATCTTCAGTAATTTTCTGAAGATGCTAACAGTAATTAGCGAATTATCAAAAATAATTTCTTCCTTCCTTTGATCCAGCTTCAAACTTTATTTATCAATAATGGATCATTATCAACTATTTACAAAGTTAATGTAACCTTTGTCAGAAATACTGAAACTATGTATTATTGATACAGATCAGCTAGCTGATTCTATATTTTTATATAATTTATCAATTTAAAATTATTATATAATAAAAATTAAATAATTAAATAATTAATAATAAATAATTATAAATAACAAAATAATTTTTGTATAAAAAAAAATTGAAAAGTTTTTGAAAAGTCTTTTTAATGTGGTAATTGCACACGGACTGTGTGCTTACAAGCCCACAAAATCGATACAAATAATTATTGGAGCTGGATCTAAGAAGAGAAGAAATTACGTAAACAGAAAATTATGTAATTTTCTGAAGATGCTTACAGTAGTTAGCGAAATATCAATAATTTCTTCTTTTCCTTGATCCAGCTACAATAATGATTAAGCTTTTTTAAGCTTTATAGGATATGAATTTGTTCATAACTGTGTAAAAACTAAATCTAAACTTTATTAATATATCAATCAATCAATAATCTTTATTTTTACAAGATGAACATTTATCTTTGTTCATACGATAGACAAAATTTGAAAGCATGAGAAAAAAAGAATATATACAAGTAGGAAAATTAAAATTACACATAATATTCTCAAAATGTCTCAAAATTACACAATAAACAGTTAAAGAGCAGACGTTCTGAAATATATGTATATATGAAATATATGAAATATATGTTTCAATACATTGATGATATATGTGTATTTAATTCTAATAATTTTTATTCAATTAGTGAACAAATTTATCCAGAAAGCCTTATTCTTAACAAAACCAATATTAATGATAAAGAAGGTGTATATCTAGATATGAACATTAAATTAACATTAACTAAAACTACTATTAATTTATATCGTAAAGATGACATATTTAAATTTACAAGAAACATATTTTTGCATGAGCATTCATGCATACCATATAATATAAAATATAATACATTAAATAATGAAATTTTAAGAATTGCAACAATATGTAATGATATTGGCTTTCTTCAAAATCATTTAAATAATTTAATAGATACATATTTTAAACTAGGTTACTATAAAAATAACATCAAGCAGAAAATAGTAAAATATATAAATCAACACAATAATATAAAGAATAAATTTAAACTCTTAAGTGGCAAATTTTTATGGATGGATAATAAATAATATACTTTGTATTAGAATAAGATACTAGATAGTTATTTCAGAGGAAATACATCATTAGCATGTATTTGGCCCCGCTGCTATGTTGGGTAGAGGAGTTAGGGGCCGAAACCTGATAGCATAGCAGTTCCTCCTGATGACCTCTAATTCTTATTCTGATACAACGTCTGTTATTTATTAGTCAATTCATAAAAATTGATTTTTATTTTTAATTTCAGTTTATAATTCATCTTGATATAAATTATATAAAATCTTATAACAATTATTTATTATTAATTAATTTTTTATTATTTAACTATTTAACTTTTATTTTGCATTATTTTTAATTTGCAATATAAAATACGTAGACTCAGTTAGTTTATTTAATTGATTTACTGATGATTTTCAAAATCAAAGAAATCATAATCTATTGAAATGTTGTAAATCTTAGGAATAATTGAAGAAAAAATAGATCATTTTAATAGAAAAGATAATAAACAAATTAAAGTGTCGGCACTTACAGTGTCGCAAACTCAAACATGTAAAGCAGAAGGTATAACGCAGTTTTAGATTTTTAAAACTTTAGAAAAATTAACTAATAAAATTAACTATTAACCTTATCCTTATATATTAACCCTTTATATTAACCTTAACCTTATATATTTGTTACACGTGAATGTAAGGTCATTTCTAACAGCATTTATATTGATTACACGACACAACCGTTGTAATCACGAATGACTCAACATTCATAAAGCAATGCGACAAAGAAGCATATGGAAGATGAACATAACATTAAGGTATCTAAAAGGGAAATAATAGATAATACAAAGGCCTTTATGAAAGAACATAAAGTTGTGAATTTACGAATTCTAGAAGCGATATTCATCAAAGAGATGAATCCTACTATTAATCGCAAAAATGAAGGATTCGTTAAGACACTAAAGATTTTTTAAATATTTCTAAATTAGATAGCTTACAATTTAATGTAATTTGTATTTTTTATTTTACAGATGTCTGAAGATGATCTATGTCAAGATCGAAATACTACAAGAAATTTATGCGCTTTTTAGTGTGTTGCTAAATGGTACTATTTTCATGTTTTGAATATGTGTCTATTAAATAGCTTGAGTCCGGAATAAACGTATACAATTATTAGTATCAATTCTCATCAGTTAAGGGAACTTCAATTATGGTAGTTCGCATGACGTGATCTGTATTTTTTCTATTAAATGCGCCACTGTACCATCATTGCAGGAACGCTGTTGTTATATATCTTTTCGACGATTATTGACCCTTATTTGGTGTTTCTTGCCCCACGTATTGGGGCAAATATTACAAAGGTAGTATAAATGGGTACAATAATATTGTACCACTAAGTATTTATCTTCAAGAAATTCTAAAAATAAGTGTTGATGACCAAAAATAATTTATGTTCAATAATTCATTCATCAAATAAAACCATTGCTGCATTGCATTCGTCGATAATTTGAAAGTTACATTTGAATGTAACTTATAATTTTTTAAATAATTTTTATTTGAATGCATGTAAAAAATATGCCAAACTGCCAAATGATCAATGAATATTTGTAAAGAAAATGCAATTATTTTTTGTTTTTAATTAAAATTTAATGTACAAACATTTAAATCAAAATGGAATTTAAAGTAAATATTGTTTTGGTTCGTTCTATTTGCAAACGACAATGCAATTATATTTCACTTAAAGTACGGATACATCAAAAGTACATCGAATATATAGAATATATATGAATTTTTAATTTAAAATAAGCCGCTAAAATAAATCAAATGCATCAGTTACTGACTCAAATAAAAGAACTACATCAATGACTAATTTAATACGACATTTTCAGTTTAATCATTTTTTCATTGATATTAGTAATATAATTGCTTTTAGAGTTTCACTTTACAATTTTACCATTTATCATTTAATGATACTAACTTGACATTAAATATTTGGAATTTGTTATTGAAAATTTAAAATTATAATTGGAAATGAATTATGCCAATGAATTAAATGGTCACTATGGTACATGACGAATTGAAATCACTCGTTTTAGCTGGTCAAACACTTTTTATTTACGTTGATTGATCACAACCGGAAGAAATATTCAATTTTTAGAAGATTTATTACCCAACTAGATTCCAAGAATTTACTGAAATATCAATACAAAGAGTATTTATGTGTGGCATCAATCAGCGTAACACAAAATCGTTTAAAACAAGTATATAGACAATCAAATATACAACTATGTGTATATACTACTATATACAATCATTCAATCTGCAGAATTCATCAAAATAGATATACTAACTTATATATTCGCAGCTAATGATACACTCGATAATAATAAAAAGTTACTCTAGCAGCCATGATAAAGAATATACATATGTATCAATACATCTATACCTAAATATCACAATCACATGTGAAATTCCAGGTCATAATTGTTTAGCCAAGAATTTTGGGCTTGGCGACGCTATTAAAGCAACACAAATGATTTAAAAAAAGATACATTCTCGGCAATAGTAAATCATTGATTTAGATTTAAGCATGAGACAGATTTTCCTAACGATAGTCTTAGACAAATAGAACCTCGCAAGAAGATTAAAGCAACACAAATATAATTTAAAAAAACGAATCCTTGTCAATAGTAAATGATTAGTTTAGATTTAACAATGAGCCAGATTTTCTAAACGATATTCTCTAGTTTGTAAAACGCTACAAAATGGTTAGTGATATAAAAACACAGTATATGCAATTATAAATATAATTATACAGACTTGTTAATTATAATGTAATATAATTGTAATTTTTAATTACAATAATTTGTAATTTTCCAAATTACAATTAAATATTGGCCATTCCGATAAGCGATAAAATTGTTAGTTATATGAAACAGGGTCTGTGATGGTTTTATACGTGTTTAGTATAATAAATAATATAATTTGCATAATTAGATGACTACACAATTTATTAAACAATTAATTAAACGAAGAGAGTGAATTTTCGATATATATAGCAATCAAATTTTTAATAGTTAACTAACATATTGCATAATAATATCATGTAATATTATTTATTATATAAATAATTTTTAATATTTAACTTTAACATTAAACCATAATTATCAGAATAAAAATTAAAATAAAATCAAATGTTTTCAGAAAGTTGCTATCACTTTTGATCACTTTTCAAATTAAGAAATTTAGCCATATTCTGTAGGTACTAAATAAAATTGATAAAGCATTATAATTTACAAACAAAATGTCGAATAGTTGAAAATTCGTGAAATAAAGAAATAATTTTACTTTTTTCTCGATAAAGAAACAAAAAATCATACACTTTAATTAAATTTAATAAAAATTAATACAGTATAATACGACACTTTTAAATTTTAAATTAAAATTTAAAAGTTTATTTTTAATGTAAAATGATGTATTTGAAAAACTTTTAAAAGAGTGTATTGAAATGATTTTAATTTAAAAGAATGTCTTAAAAAATTTATTAAATAAATTAAAAAATTTCTACATACAAATTTTACCTACACTGAGTAAAGCTGCATACACATCCTTGCAGCAAGCCACAATACAATCGGGTCTTCCTCGTAAACGTACAACACGTTCACTTGATTTTGGGCAACATTCGGGGAATACCTTTATGTCAACTTGATAAAGCGAACGAAGTTCTTTAACACGATCTCCTTTTCTTCCGATTATAGCACCAGCGTGACTTTGATGAATTAATAATCGAAGATCGCAAGCATGCAACGGAAATTGATTGCTCTTTAAACAAAATATTTGTTTAAAAATATTATTTATAAACAATATTCAATGTAAAATAGAACAATATTATTCTAAACTTTTAA
Organism: Pomphorhynchus laevis; assembly: GCA_012934845.2. NCBI lineage: Eukaryota > Metazoa > Acanthocephala > Palaeacanthocephala > Echinorhynchida > Pomphorhynchidae > Pomphorhynchus > Pomphorhynchus laevis. The sequence continues at coordinate 55,160 of WNNJ02002299.1, forward strand.
AAAGACTTTAACAATATTTCAAAATATAATTATTCAATAATTAAACAAAATATTTCAAAAAATTATTTTTTAACGTGGCAAATGCGTGGCAGCGCACGCTTACATGACCACAACAAAACATAAATGTAAATCATGTGTCGAGAAGGTGTGAACGGAGGAGGTGTTTGAATATGATAAAGGAGGGAGCGCGGAGGATTTCGAGAGGAAGTTGATTCCAGGCGAGTGTGGCTGCGAAGAGGAACGATCGGAGACCGTAGTTGTTAAGGTAATTGGGAACGTGGAGTAAGAGGGAATTACGGGAACGCAGCGATAGCGAGGTGGGGCGAGTGTCGTCTAAGAAAGGAAGGTTGATGAACGATGGGGAGCCGACAGCGATGAGACGAAAAGTTACGAGAAGGCGGAGTTTGATGCGGATGTGGATGGTGGGCCAGGAGAGTTGGGAAAATATGTGGATGTGTGGTCGAAGCGATGGAGACGAAAGAGCACTCGAACGGCGGTGTTGATTACTCGTTGTATGGGTAGGATTATGGATTTTGGAGAATTGGCGAAAAGGCTAAGGCAGTAATTGCTCAATTTAGATTCTTAATTAAAATAATCTAATAGAAATTGAGGAAATTTATCGACAGAATAAATTTCTTAGCGCTCATTGTCAAAAGTCAATAAATTGAACTAGGTATCTATTCAATATGGGATCTGATATTCAATGGACAACGTGATCGATCACCTAAAAATACAACCACTGGAACGTTCAAGCAACAACGTCAAGTTGTTGCGCAAAGTAGTCAGATCACTGATTGATAGTAGCTGATTTGAGTATTTACCGATGATTACAATGACAAAAATATATCTCTTCTCCGTAGATTGTATCTGTGAAATGCGAAAATTTTGGACAAATCATATCAGCTAACAAAGCCTACGTATTTAATCCTATATGTAAATTAAAAATAATGACGCTTAATAAATAATGTGTTCGGTCATATATAGTGTCCATTTTCAAGTAAGTAGTTTACAAAAAACAACAATCGCCTTATATCCCATTAGTACGGAAGAATATGAAGAAGTTTTTTTAGTCCATACTACCGATGGGAATTCTTAAATTATAGTTTGAATTATTACCAGGCATCATTTCACCGCTGCTATTGATGTGCATGGACTCAAGTATTAAACGCCTATAGTTATTCGATTCTTATCCAATAATTTTGATATCATCGAATTCAATATTGTGTCCTTTAATGAGGGAATTGTTAAAAACTGAAGATGACATGTTCCCTTTCATTAAAGTATTACGATGTTCCTTAATTCTAACGTGTAATGGTCGTTAAGTCTGAGTCACGTATGTAGCATCACAATCTTTACATTTTATCTCATATACAACACCTAATGTTTGCTGAGTTATGTGTTTCCGTTTGAACACGGATTCTAGAAACCTGCTAGGCGGACAATAAACTATTGGACGAGATGACATATGTCGTCTTAGACAATCTTCAAATCTATTCAGGCTAAATATTTCAACGAAAGATGATAGCAAAAATATTTTAGTTTGCATTTGGTCTTTTTTGCTGTGTAGATGCAAAAAATATCCTCTTCGATTTTCAATCAGCCTGCATGATGGCCCATTTGGGGAACAACGATTATTAAGTTTAGATATAATAATCGATCTTTCAGTCATCCGTTTAAATATTTAGCTGAGCAAACTTGCAAAGACCTTAGTAAAAACTTAGTGTCTTATATTTATATCTTAATATAAGTAGACCAGAAAAATGATTCTATGTAATATCAGATGTGCGATATACCACAGTTGTAATTTTATTTTCACATCTAAACAGTATATCGAGAAATGCGATAGATTGTTTCCAGTCTTCTAGCTGTACCTGCCATGAAATGGCCAGATCTTTATTATTAAGCACATTTAGGAGTGATACCTAATTTGGAAGCGTGCCGAAAATAATAAACACATCATCTACATAGCGCCAATATACGCTTAGGTTTGGAAGTCTGTGATATATGTCTGTTAATATTAAAATATTACAAAAAAGACATTAAATATAAAGTATTAAATATTATGTAAGTATTAGGAAGTATAAGTAAATATTAATTAATAAAGCTTTATTTATAGTTTATACCTCAATTAATGCCGGAAATATAGAATCGATTACTCGTGCACATGCATCCATCTCACCAAATGTATTTACGATCCTAATAGATATTGAAATTTAAAATAAAATATAAACAAGCAATATACAATTCAGGTCCGTTATTTTCTGTAATTTGTACAACTGCCTTCTAAAAAATCAAATTAGCAAAAATTACATTGGGATATGATAAATTTAGAAATTACATTGGATAAGATACTCTTTTTATTTAATATTGAACAATGACTTGTAATAATTGTTTCTAAACTCAACTCACTACGTTCATATGTTGGATTTACATTTTAATCATTAGAATTAACCTCTTTTACTAGTATATCATAATAAAGCTTTTTGCATATGAAGACAAAGTTATTACTAGCTTTATCAATAGTTGTTATTATATAGTTATCCTTTAATTTAGTAAGTTCTTTATACATATCTTTATTAATTTTATCTTTCCTTTTATAATTGTTTGTTATTTTCATTTTATTTTTAATTTTATCAAATATATAATCTTTCCAAATTTTTATCTTATCTTCATTATCTTTTTATCTTCATTTTTTCTCTAATTTTATATAAGTTTTCCAAATGTTTATCTTTGATGTATTTAAGCTTGTACTATTAATCAACTTACCAATGTAAGCATTGAGACATATAACAAATTGTAAATTTTATTTTTATTGTTATTATTTGATCTATATTTATACCCTTTTAATAGCATTTTCCATAATTCGCCATTTTTAATTAATTCTAGATTAGTGATTAATTATGTATTAATTCAATCTCGTATCTATCGTTGAAATTTTTATTGCTATTTTTGAATACATCAGATCAGCCAGCTGAATCTACGTATTCTATATTAAATATAAATAAAAATAATATAATGGCAAATAAAATTTAAATAATTAAATAATAAAAATAATTAATAATTGTATTATCCTTAGAGTGAAAAATTCTGATTATTAAACTAGTTACAGTTATATGAAAGCGTATATATGTAGAGAGATAGTAAATACAACATCTTAGGTGTATTGGATACATTACGTAAAATACAATCAATAGTTTAAGACATGATCGAGTAGAATTTTACAAAACAACCTATCTAATAGTCTTGTTTACAGTGACGATAAAATACGCGGCTTTAATTGTACAAACGTTCAAAAGCACCACAATCCAACAACATATATAACATAAGGCAATCTAAGCATCAGCATATACAAACTAAGGATCACAAAACAACCTAAACATTTACAACTTAAGCATCACAAAACAACATTAGGGTCACTAAATAACCATAACATCATAAAACAACATCAGTATCACAAATCAACCTAAGTTATACTGCTGAAAATTATCACATTAATATGCCAAGGAGAGAGCAGTCGGTGATTCAGAAGTGTTGTTTGTGTTAGGACAAGCAGCCAAATGTAAAGGTTGTCGATATACAAAGGGAAAGCGCCAATGTACGAACTGTACTGCACCAAAATATACTAACAGTGTGGATCGACAATTTATGCTACAGGATCTACAATATATGGAGCTGGATCTACCAAACGAAGATCATCGACAATTTATAAACAAATAAAAGTCGACAACACATTATGCCAGCTACTACAGTCTAGGGTCGAAACACAACGAAATACAACGAGCGACAGAAATTAATGCCTACATTAAATCATTGTATGACAAGGTAATACAATGAATTCCGTACGTATTTCACGCACTACAATGTAACGCTATCAAAGATCTCATACGAAAGTTATCAGATCAGAAGTACTCGACGAATTTAATAAGAGACATAAACGCAATGGTAATACGCTTAGGTGTTTGTCCGTCATGTTCCAACTCACCTTACAAAGAGTTTAAACTAATAAATCAGTTTAATTTTAAAAACGCTGAAAAGAAGGATAAAATTATGTTATGAAAATTGTAGGTACGATTTGATGGTCAAGGCTCGATATTTTCAAGCAAAACATGTTTTAACCATGACACTTTAAAAGATGTGGGGAACTCAAGAAATGTTTCTAAGTTAGTCAGAAAGAGAATTATTGGCAGAGCTATTAGATTATTGCAGGGAGAAACAATGAAAGAGATATTTCTTGATTTGAATAATATGGCAGAGAGAACCACCGTATTGGAAATATTAAAAGAGCTACATACACTGCATCAGAGATTTGCTTAGGTTGTATATTGCAGCGTGCACTACAAAACTTCGAAAACACCATGAAGCTTGGTTTTGGAATTAATTAATGGAGATATAATTAGGACAGCGAAATTGTCAAGAGGATTGGCGGTACCGTCAAGGACTGGTGCGGTTTTTGGATTTCCATGTTCACATCTTTTGAACAGAAATTACATGTCTTATCAGAACGATTATGTGCATTCGTCATTATTATTTAAACGACTGATACAACCTCAGCACCTAAGAGCATATTTGGTATGTCGATTGATCTTCTACACAAAAAATCTGGGGTTCGTTCGATTGGTAATAGCAAAGTGATGATATATTAATTATTTTCAGATTAATATTGCGAATCGTGCCAAATCACTTGTCAGAATTGTACGATTTTTACGACTTTGTGCTGGACAGCGTTGTGGAACAGAAAGAGCTGTTCACTCGATCATATCCGTCTTTATAGTTTTGCATAAAAACTGTGTACTATTAATTGATGTAAAAAAAAAGATTTATTTTTTTAACGTGGCAAATGCGTGCCAGCGCACGCTTACATGACCACAACAAAAACAAAACTGTGAATCAGGCGTCGAGAAGGTGTGAACGGAGGAGGTGTTTGAATGTGATAAAAGAGAAAGCGCGGCGGACGTCGAGAGGGAGTTGATTCCAGGCGAGTGAGGCGGCGACGAGGAAGGATCGGAGACCGTAGTTGTTGGAGTAATTAGAAACGTGGAGTAAGAGGGTATGACAGGAACGAAGCGATAGCGAGGTGGGGCGAGTATCGTCTAAGAAAGGAAGGTTGATGAACGATGGGGAGCCGACAGCGATGAGACGAAAAGTAATGAGAAGAAGGCGGAGTTTGATGCGGATGTGGATGGTGGGCCAGGAGAGTTGGGCAAAATATGTGGATGTGTGGTCGAAGCGACGGAGGCGAAAGAGCACTCGAACGGCGGTGTTGATTATTCGTTGTAGGGGTAGGATGATGGATTTTGGAGAATTGGCGAAAAGGCTAAGGCAGTAATCGATTTTAGGGAAAAGAAGCGATGAAAGAAGAGACATACAAGAACGGAAGTCGATAAGGGGGCGGATACGGCGGATGTCACGAAGAATTAAGTTAGACGAGCGGACCTTGTCACGGACGAAGGGTTTAAGGGAAAGGTGATCATCGAAATGGAAGCCTAAGAAAGTGAGATTGTGGACTACAGGGATGATCGATGAGGCAAAAGATACAATGGGAGGAGATATGCTTGGTTTACGGGGAAGGATCCACATTATTTTGGACTTTTCGGCGTTTAGAACGAGATGGAGATTGGAGAGACGCTTGTAGATAGAAGAGAGACAGTTGGAGGCAGAAATGGCGATATCGTGTATGCGATGTGCGGGTGCATGAGCATAGATTAGAATGTCATCGGCGTATTGCATGACGTTAAAGGAGTAAGGTTTGATAAATGGAGAGAGATCGCCAAGCAAAAGAGAGAATAGCAGGGGACCTAGGACTGAACCTTGTGGAACCCATGTAATCAATGCATTTAATCTTATCAACGTAGGCTTGTTCTAAAACACAAACTTATATTTGTTCTGAGCTTTCAAACGTTCTCTGTAACACCTACAGGGAGAAGTCCGATCTCGCAGTACAAGGGGATATCCTATTTTCCTCAGAGGGATTCACACAAGGTGATCCTTTGTTAATGACGGTTATTGAGGCTGCCTCGCTTTCTCAAATTCAAAGTTTACAGCAAAGAGACCCATGAATCATTCACATGTGGTATGCAGACGGTTTGGCATGTGTTGATACAATGGATGACAAGAAAGTTTATTACATGGTATATTAGAATTAGGATATGGGTATTACGTAAATCCTGAAAATGAACACTGTTAATCACAGTGGAGAACCTCAAAATTGTGCAACTTGTTTCAAAGACAGAAATGAAAATAAGTACAAACATAGTCAAAATTTCTAGGCAACTACATTGGAGGTGATGCGCGTGCAGAATCAGGAGTAAAGTAAAACGTATAGACTGATTCGAAAAGCTACTTTCGATCTAGGGATAACTGATTTAGATCCATACTCAGCCTATGTTCTTTTAGCAAATCTGTTCAATTACAGTGGATTTATTTTATACTCACATGCAGAGTGAGAGAAGCTTGGGTTCAAAATCTGTCTATAAAATTGTACAGTAATCTGTTACCTAGGATAATCTGCTTCTTGGATAATGATCTACGAATAATAATTAAAATACCTCTGAAATACGGCGGATTGGGAATACGTGACCCAGTAAACACGGGTATATCGAATTTCATAATTCAAAATTAAGATGCTCATTATTATTGGAAGGTATAACATGAGTGGATTTGTTAATGAGATAGCTAAAGGTAATGGATCAAATTCGAACATCTAGACAAGCACGAGTAATCAGTAACGCAATCATTTCATGGAATTTCCAAAACTAGATCAGAAAACAATTATTTTGAATGCTAGCGCAAAGAGCATCTTCAAGACAAGACTTGATATTATCCTCGTGTGGTTGTTTGAATCCTATCAACATCACTGTACACTACAATCAGTGTGGGTTGACCTCATCAGCAGTGAGCCCACGCCTACATTCGTGTTTCGGTCCTTGGGCTTACTGCTGATGAGGTCCACCCACGCTGATTGTAGTGTACAGTGATGCTGATAGGATTCAAACAACCACACGAGGATAATATCAAACCGACCAATGAAGAATTATAATAATATTTTGCTGATGTATAATTCTACATTTGATAAAAAGGAAAAATTGAAAATTACAACTTGAAAGTTAGCTTGAAAATTATAGTGCAAAACTAATGATATGAGTACAATTCGACATTACACCGTTCGAAATACGAACGATGTGTGTAGCTGTGTTGTGGTGGAACCGTTTTTAAAGAATGTAAAGACTTTACAGTCACTTTTGAGACACTCACAACGACGAGGGATAAAAAAAATTACAGAGCGGATATTACATTTAATGAACTTAACGGGATTAGGACAGAGTGATCGTTTGTTGATATAAATCAATTAAAAATGAAAACGATTGTTTTTGATTGTTTTCATTTTAAACACGTGAAGCCATTGTAACTCAAGAACGTGTAGCTGCATGCGGTATAAAAAAGTCGAAGCTAATGATACTGATTTTGTAATAAGTGGTAGGCAACACATCATGGTTTTCTCCGGATAACTCAAAACTCCGAATTACGATATTACCTTCGATGATTTATTGTTTATTTATTAAGAATTTTCTTCGATGATCAGCTAACTGTGTCTACGTATTTTATATTATTAATAAATTAGAAATAATGGCAAAAAAATAAATAATTAAATAATAAATAATTATAAATGATTATATAAGATATTATAAAATATTAATATATATTATAATATAATATTATATAATATCTTAATATATATTATATTTATATAATTATTTATTATTTAATAAATAATTATTCATTATTTCTTATATAAATTATTACTATTATTTTGTTTTCAAAAGTTTCCGATGTAAAAAAATAAAATATATCTAATTCACGTTACAATCAGATCAGCTGAGTCGACGTATTTTATGTATAAAATACTCATTTTATTAAAAAGAATGCAAAATAAAACTTAAATAATTAAATAATTAGTAATTAAATAATAAATAATTTTAAATAATTATTTAATTTAGATTTATGTCAAGTAAAATTAAAAATTGAAATTTGAAATAAAAATAAATTGTTATGAATTGACTAATAAATAACGATAAGTAAAGATTAGAAGCATCAGATTGAACTGTAATGTAAATTTTGTTTTTATAACATTTTGTTGATCTAAATTTCTCCATTATAAGAAATAAAAACAACATAAAAAATCATTGAAGATAACCTCGTAATTTGGGATTTACGAGTTATCCGAAAGCCGTTTGTGCCTTAACGCCCACTTATTACATGAGCAGTCTTATTAGCTTTGACTGCTTGATCCACAATCAAGTATATTGCTGATCTATTGTATATTTGTTTTCATATGCCTTTTTTATTGAACTCTTTTCTATTGTTTTGTTTTAAAAGGTTTCAGATGTCAATGTTCGAGAATTAAATTGTTTATTTTCTTGCGAGTCTCCGAATTCAACATCAACGTTATTTGTGAATAAGATGAATTCGATTAATCGAATTAATCGTGTAATCGATTATACTACAATAACAAATAATTTAAATAATTCAACTATTTGGCTAATACAGCTATTTGGCACAACTATTTGTTTAAAAACACACTTACGTCACTACAAAGTTTCTGTATATTACCACTGACTCTAGTCATGATCAAATCGTAATCCTAAATAAATTGAAGCAAAATGCTTGATAATTAAATGATTCTTTAAATCAAACTTATCGAGCTAACTAGGGATCAAAAATATAAATTAATTGTACTTGCATACATTGATAAATTCTTTAAATATTAAAAATAATCGTTTACAATAGCACCCAACATTACACTTTAAATGTAAATATTCTTAAAAATACTGATGCTGTCCTATTTATAAAATTAAAAATTTTGAAAAAGGATGAAAAGATCAGATAAGCTAACTGAGTCTTCGTATTTTATATTATTTATAAATTAAAACATAATTATAAATAAAATAATTAAATAATAAATAACTATAAATAATAAATGATTCTAATATAAGATGTTATAATTTATATAACCTTAAAATTTATAATAGAAATTTAAAATAAAAATCAATTTAAGTAAATTCAATAAATGTAGATAAAAACTAATTTATTTTTATATTTTGATGATGCCTTTCCTATTTAATCAGCTAGCATCATCAGAATAACAATAATTTTGTCGATAATAAAATGTCAATAAAATATATAAAAACTATATAAATAATTAATAATATATAAATAATTAATAATTAATACATGTGTCGGTATATAATATAATAATTCTTTTACATATTCTAAACGTTTCATATTTAAATTTGTAAATATGGAAGACAAGATGCACATGGATAAACAAGCCGAGAAAGATAACGAAGAGAAGCCCGAGAATTATGTATAAATTTTTAATTTATTTTTATTATTTACAAACAGTGATAATAAAAAAATTTGTAAAATATAATAATGGACTTCAGTTAAGTAATCAAATTAAATATTTTGAACAAATGACGTTCACTAATTTCGTAGACAATATATTCGAAATATTGATGGGTCAAATGTCAACCAGAAATACCTTTATGGTAAGAAATATTAGAAAATCTTTGTTGGCCCACCATCCACATTTCCATCCAACTCCGCCTTCTTCTCGTAACTTTCGTCTCATCGCTGTCGGCACCCCATCGTTCATCAACCTCCTTTTCTTAGACGATACTCGCCTCACCTCGCTATCGCTGCGTTCCCGTAATTCCCTTTTACTCCACGTTCCCAATTACCTTAACAACTACTGTCTCCGATCCTTCCTCGTCGCCGCCTCACTCGCCTCGATTCAGCTCTCTCTCGATGTCCGCTGCGCTCCCTCCTTTTTATCACATTCAAATACCGCCTCCGTACCCACCTTCTCGACATATGATTTAGATTTTTGCTTTTTTTTGGTCATGTAAGAGTGCGCTGGCACGCATTTGCCGCGTAAAAATAAATCTTTATTGTAGTTTAAAATCCGACTGCATTGAATACTTCTTTGATGGAGTTTACTTAATCTAATTTTGACATAATAATAAATTATTTGTTCAATCCTTATTAAAAATTTAATTTCATTCGGATCCAGATCAGTGCTTCAATCCTGGTAAACCCTTATAAAATTAATTATTTTATTTCTAATTAATATAAATATTTTAATCGTTACAAAGCACTAACCCGTCTTGATATAAGAAAACGAATATCCACTCTAAAACTAGGTCTGGTTGGAATGCCTGACCAAAGGTCAGCAACATTAGACATCATTCTCGGCATATCGGGTCCAGTAGGAGTGCTTGGTGATGCAGCATGTACAATTGGAGGAGGTGGTATCATATTATTCATTGTAAACGGAGGCGGTGGTATGTTCATGTGAAAATTAGGAAGTGGATGACTATACTGAGTCGGCAACATCACCTGAGAATGCATGTTCATTTCGTGGGGGCTGTTTGAATGCATACACGTTGGTTGCATATTAGGTAGAGGAGCTGAATCAGAAGGAGGAGGATGCATATCCGAATACGATTGATTTGTAGAATAATTAGTGTTTATTACTTGGTGTGGCATATTTGAATGATGCTCCGATAGGTCATTTTGCATACGAATATTATCTGATGGATGATGCTGGAAGTTTTGCTGTTGCATAGATGGAAAACTGGGATCCATCTGAAATTTAGAGGCTAAAAATGAATAAACTGTAATGTATTGTTTATTCAAATTAAAAAATATTTAAAAATAAAAATCGTAAAAATAACATAAAAAGCGGAATTGTTATCAACTATAATATATATAGTGGCTGATCTTTAAATAAAAACTTAAAAAACTTTAATAAAAATTTAAGAGAAAAGAAAAACAATTTTTGGAGATTAGTTTAGTCAAATAAAGATGATCAATTACTTTACGCTGTTATAAATACTTTATAGTCATGGTTGTATCTAATGGTCTCCGGCTCAATAATCAAAAACATGCTGCCATGTATTTCTCTCAATCAAAACATCATCAACATCGAATATACCATCTTAATGGCGTAGCCATATCGATAAATGAGGATCTTGATGTTTGGATACTATCTGATAAGAACACTCGGATGCACTAACTTATTGTGCTCGCAGGCTATGCATGTCAACGGACTCCGCCGTTCGGTTTTAAACCATATCTAATGATTCCGTTGAAACCATCTCTAATGATTTTATTCCAAGTCTATTTTTATATGATCAAAATTGAAATGGCAAGACGCCCCGCATGAGTTAGAAAATTTATTGAATTTTCAATTCCAGTTTGGAATCATCATCAGAAATCCGAAACAAGTAAAATGTTAAGGATATAAAAAGAAAACACGTAAAAACAAAAATGCACATTAGGTAGGTCCTCACGTTGTGCTGCCAGGTCTACGCATGTGTTAGCAAACTTTACAAAGAACGATGCTCAATCCCGAATTAGAATTAAACGGTAGTCATCATTCTCATTTAAGCCCGGCTTCAATTCTTCAATCCAGAGTGACTCGCATATTCGCCTTTCAAATTTTCTTTGGACAGAATAGATAACTTCAACATTATCAAAATCAATATTGTGTCCTGTACTTAAGGCATGCTGAGCCACAGCTGAGTGGGCAGGTAGTGTGTAAGGCTGAGCGATGCTCTCTGTGTAGCACCCTGGATAAAGTTTGCTAACACATGCATAGACCTGGCAGCACAACGTGAGGACCTACCTAATGTGCATTTTTGTTCTTACGTGTTTTCTTTTTATATCCTTAACATTTTACTTGTTTCAGATTTATGATGATGATTCCAAACTGGAATTGAAAATTCAATAAATTTTTTAACTCATGCGGGGCGTCTTGCGATTTAAATTCTGAACTTCTGTGTAACTTATAACCAAGCATATCGCAACCTTCCACGGGATTTCAGCAAAATAAAATTAGATGTACCGGAAAACGCGAGAGAGAAATGGAAATATCTACGCGTTCGATACAAGCTTCCATCTAACTTGGGTAACCTAATAAGACACATAGATACAGAAAATAAGACAAATGAATGTGGTAGCTACAAATGTAGGATCAAACGATGCAAAAATTGCGCGGAATTTCGAGAAACAGCAGAATTTCAAAGAGCAGCAACTAACATGAAATATAAAATTCGTGCTGCACTGAATTGCAAAACCGCCGGATCTGTGTATCTTATCAGCTGCAAAAGCTGCAAAGCTCAGTATGTCTGACAAGCGGGTACAACGTACAATTTACACGCGAACAATCGGCGCCGAAACATTTTCCAACAATCAATTACGATGGTGTTGTATCACACATGGTGGCAAATCCGTCTCATAAAATAGAAACTATTCTGATAGATGAACCTACAACTACACAGCATCTCCGCAAGAAGAAAGAAAAATTCTAGATCGGACAACTCATGACCGATCTGTCGCTCAACACCAATGACCATCCATTTTTCGAATTCAAAGAAAAAGTAAAAGAAAACGACAAAGAAGAAAAAGAAAATGCGTTAAATTCTTTCAGGGCATTGACGCACTAATACACTACACACTTCCCGTTGCAGTAATATCTATATAACAAAAACAGCGTATTGTAATTATAATCCGATGTTGTAACTGAAGAAGGTGATAGCCGAAACGTTTTACGAGAAAATATAAATTGCTTTAATTTATCTGGTTCCTTTTACAAATCTTATTATATATAGGGTGTTCAATATATATAGGGTGTTCAATGGAATGATTAGCTGCACCATCCCTACCAGTTCGTCCAGCTCTAACGTCGCAACGTCTAGTATTCATACGAATATTAAGTTGATGTCCTGTTTCTCCGACATACTGAACCGGACATTCAGCACACAAACACAAATATACTAGGTTTTTCGTTTTACATGTGGCTGCACATCTTGTGGTGTACTCCAACGCCGTGACAGAACAACGAAATTTGCTGCCTCTGCATATTTCTGCGCATCATTTGCACGCAGAAATTATTATCAAACTATTATTACCGCAGGCACAAGCCTCTGTACCTGCGGTAATAATATTCACCTTAAGGTGATAATAGTTAATAATATTCACCTTTTGAAGTTTGACTTATCCGAGAATTGAGCTGTCGCTCTCCGTACTTGAATTGCGCTCTTGACTGCTAGGCTACGAATTCAGGATTACCAGATTTACATAGTATATGAAACCTTCCATCGTAATCTTCAGAAACTGCATTTTCCGAGATGCTCTCTGACATGCTTATTATAGATTGTATCGTATGGGATCATGAAGATCGATTGAAATCGGGACTGGTGATCCTTTAATGAATGCTTATTTATGTATTGAATAGTTGCTATGTCACACGAGGTAACATTCGCATTGAAAACCAGCTACAGAATCCTTCCTTCATGATATCCAATTCCATACACCCTGAGTACTAACGGCACCATTGCCACAGCTGTTTTCGTTTCGTTTGCTTTTTGCCACATGTTGGTATCCCCGGGCTCGTCAGAAGACTGATTACCAACTCTTCGCCTTTTGAAATTTGACTTATCCGAGATTTGAGCTGTCGATCTCCGTACTTAACTTGCGCTCTTGACTGCTAGGCTACGAATCCAGGATTACCAGATTTCACACAGTATATGAAACCTTCCATCATGATCTTCAGAAACTGCATTGTCCGAGATGCTCTCTGGCATGCTTATTATAGATTATATCATATTGGATCATAAAGATCGATTGAAATCGGGACTGGTGATCCTTTAATGGATGCTTATTTATGTATTGAATAGTTGCTAGGTCACACGAGGTAACTTTCGCATTGAAACGAAAACGGCTGTGGCAATGGGGCCGTTAGTACTCAGGGTGTATGGAATTGGATATCATGAAGAAAGGATTCTGTAGCTGGTTTTCAATGCGAAAGTTACCTCGTGTGAACTAGCAACTATTCAATACATAAATAAGCATCCATTAAAGGAACACCAGTCTCGATTTCAATCGATCTTCATGATCCCATACGATACAATCTATAATAAGCATGCCAGAGAGCATCTCGGACAATGCAGTTTCTCTAGTGAAAGACAACGATGTAAAAGGTAAGTTATTGGTTGATTATCCTATCTTGGGGTATATGTATCTTCTTCCTAAGGTACATAAGGACCAAACTCCTTGTCCTGGACGACCTATTATTAGAAATTGCGGAACATCAACGGAAAAATTAGCTCGCTACTTACATGATAACTTATATCCCTTGTTAAGGAAATGCCCTTCGTTTATTAACAGCACAGATCAATTCATAAGAAAATTTGAAGGTATTAAACTCGCTTAACTCTGATAGTATATTATTTACTGTTGACGTGGAGTCGTTGTTTACCTCCATCATTTTGAGTAATGGTGTTAATGCCGTCAAACAGCTTATGTTAGCAGCAGAATACGATGACTCAGAGATAAAACTACCTGTACTCTAATAGAACTGGTAATGGAATCAAACACCTTCACATTCAATGATAAGATCTTTAGACAGACTAGGGGAACTGCAATGGATAGCCCGACAGGACCCAAATATGCTGGGTTGTATTTGGCATACGTAGAGAAATGCTTCATAGTTTCGCGTGAGTTAAGACCAACTTTCTGGGTGCGATATGTAGACGATATTTTTGGTATTTGGAGTCACGGAGAGGAATCGGTCGTTGAATTCTTAAATGATCTCAATGCTTTTTCTGAGCTTAAATTTGTACGGTCGGTGGTGGATACTCATGACATAAATTTCTTAGATGTAAAGATTTATTCGGATTCCCAAGAAAAGTGGCAAACTACTGTATACCGTAAATTTGTGGGAACTCGTACATTTATACATGCTAATAGTGCACATCATCTGAGAATATAAAGATTGATGATCAGAAACGAGATGATTCGTACTAAGAAAATTTGCTCTACACCATACGATTTCGCATTAACATTAAATAAGCTTAGAGATGAGTTCTTAGCCCGTGGTTATAAGAAATATCAAATCGAGCGTAAAGTCAAAGACGTTTGCAAAATGGATCGATGCGAATTGCTTAGTCGAATATCTCCGTAGGAGGATAAGGGGGGTGGATGTTATATTGTAACCGATTATCATCCGGCCTTATTATCTTTGGAGGGTGATCTCAATAGGGCATTAGCGTCTTTGAATGTGATCACGGGCTCAACAAAGAAACTGAAAGTAGTTTTTAAAAAGGGTGTTAATTTGAGAAATCTACAATCAAATAAATTAAGTCATGATGGTACATTAAGTGGTACACGCCCCTGCGGTAATAATATATGCAAATGCTGCGCAGAAATATGCAGAGGCAGAAATTTCGTAGCTCTGTCACGGGGTTGGAGTACACCACAAGATGTGCAGCCACACATAAAACGAAAAACCTAATATATTTGTGTTTGTGTGCTGAATGTCCGGTTCAGTATGTCGGAGAAACAGGACATCAACTTAATATTCGTATGAATACTAGACGTTGCGACGTTAGAGCTGGACGAACTGGTAGGGATGGTGCAGCTAATCATTCCATTGAACACCCTGGGCATACAATGTGCTTATGGTTTTAGAGGATGAATTGCCTAACTTAACTGCGAAGAGAAATAGGGAACAGTTCTGGATAGCGCAACTTATGACAGATTTACACCTAAACACATATAATGACTGTCACTTACCTTAGCACATGAACTGTATATTTGTGTTTTGATACTTGATTTGTGTTTTTGTTATATTGCAGGCATTGTATTGTGCATGTGTATATTTCAGATTGAACTGAAGAAGGCTTACAAAAGCCGAAAGCTTTTCAAATAAATCAAAGTCACTGTTCATTGGATTTCAATCTCAATCGTTAAAATATATATATATATATATATATATATATATATATATATATATATATATATATATATATATATATATATATATATATATATAGTTTAGATTATTTATTCAAATCAGCTCCGGGATCCTTTGACGGATACTTGTATATATTAATACTCGGATTTTAAGTCAAACCGGAAACACAAAGATATCGTTTTATTCAAGCTTTCGACCAACTAGTGGCCTTCTTCAGGAAAATAATATCTACAATTGTAAAAATATAAATATAACAGCATAAATATATGATAGCATCTTAAATGTTGTTCTTCACCAATTTCAGTGCACCTATCACTTCACTGTTTAGCGATCAGTGAAGTGATAGGTGCTTTGAAATTGGTGAAAAACAACATTTAAGATGCTATCATATATTTATGCTGTTATATTTATATTTTTACAATTGTAGATATTATTTTCCTGAAGAAGGCCACTAGCTGGTCGAAAGCTTGAATAAAACGATATCTTTGTGTTTCCGGTTTGACTTAAAATCCGAGTATTAATATATAAATATAAATATATATACATATATATGTATATATATAATTTGTTGTTACACCTGCCCTGGGACACACAATGGTGTACTCGTAAATAAATCACTATGTTTTCCTCAAAAAGAGGCATAAACACCAGGCAGCATTCTATATATCCTCATCAGATCAAGAAATAGAACCGAATTATTCTCGCAATATTCAAAGTCGCTACGTATGCCCAGTCATCATATGTGTGACGACAAACTTCAATAACGGTATACGCGTTTCGCACTTAGGGAGCTCATCAGTACCGTGACTTTAATAATGTTCCACAGGCACCTTAAGACACGCTTAAACAATGTCTAAAGCTTGAAAACCAGAACCACCCTTAATCTGAATCATCAGAGGAAATTTAGCATAAGCTCTGTGCATGACAGTGCGTATTGCGGTTTAACCATGCATGAGGCACTAAATTCCTTTAAATAGAAATGCTGTTTTACAGAGACACTTTAAAGTGTACAAATATATAAAATATAATTTGTTGTTACACCTGCCCTGGGACACACAATGGTGTACTCGTGAATAGATCACTATGTTTTCCTCATTAAGAGGCATAAACACCACGCAGCATTCTATATATCCTCATCAGATCAAGAAATAGAACCGAATTATTCTCGCAATATTCAAAGTCGCAACGTATGCCCAGTCATC
Source organism: Pomphorhynchus laevis (assembly GCA_012934845.2). NCBI lineage: Eukaryota > Metazoa > Acanthocephala > Palaeacanthocephala > Echinorhynchida > Pomphorhynchidae > Pomphorhynchus > Pomphorhynchus laevis. The sequence goes on from WNNJ02002299.1 coordinate 72,179, forward strand.
CTATGTGTGAAGACAAACTTCAACAACGGTATATGCGTTTCGCTCTTACGGAGCTCATCAGTACCGTGACTTTAATAATCATCCACAGGTACCTTAACACACGCTTAAACAATGTCTAAAGCTTGAAAACCAGAACTACCCTTAATCTGAATCATCAAAAGAAATTTAGCATAAGCTCTGTGCGTGGCAGTGCGTATTGCGGTTTAACCATGTATCAGGCACTAAATTCCTTTTAATAGAAATGCTGTTTTACAGGGACACTTTAAAGTGTACAAATATATAAAATATAATTTGTTGTTACACATGCCCTGGGACACACAATGGTGTACTCGTGAATAGATCACTATGTTTTCCTCATTAAGAGGCATAAACTCCACGCAGCATTCTATATATCCTCATCAGATCAAGAAATAGAACCGAATTATTCTCGCAATATTCAAAGTCGCAACGTATGCCCAGTCATCCTATGTGTGAAGACAAACTTCAACAACGGTATATGCGTTTCGCTCTTACGGAGCTCATCAGTACCGTGACTTTAATAATTATCCACAGGCACCTTAACACACGCTTAAACAATGTCTAAAGCTTGAAAACCAGAACTACCCTTAATCTGAATCATCAGGGGAAATTTAGCATAAGCTCTGTGCATGGCAGTGCGTATTGCGGTTTAACCATGCATCAGGCACTAAATTCCTTTTAATAGAAATGCTGTTTTACAGGGACACTTTATATATATATATATATATATATATATATATATATATATATATATATATATATATATATATATATATTATATATCAAATCGAACTCGAGAGCCCATTGAGGCTGCTTTCAAATAAATCGTTAAACAAATCAAATCAAGAATCGAGTAACAGCAGCGATTTTTCTTTTATAGCACAATACAAGAGCTAAGCTTTCGGCGTAAAAGCCTTCTTCAGAGTTGTAAGTACTTTAATAATCAATTCTTTTTTTAACGTCATATATATATTAAAGAATAAACTGGTGTTAAAGTACGAGCAATATTATTACGTTTCGACTAAAGCCTTCGTCAGATAATTGTAAGTAGTTAATGGGTATCAAGATGGTTTATAATAATAATAATACAAATTTATTTAATGTGGCAAATGCGTACAAGCTGTACGCTTACAAGTCCACAAACAAAAATGAGAAAGTCAAGCAGTTAAATTGTTAAAATGGGATCGGATTTGTCGTTTGAAGCACTGCAGGGAAGTTGATTGGCGTATATGAATGGGCAGATGATTCCACGATAGAGGAGCAGCCACCAGGAAGGAGCGGAGTCCAAAGGAGGTAGAGTAGTTTGGGACATGTAAAAGAAGGGAATTACAGGAACGCAAGGAACAGTAAACAGGACGGGAATTATCAAGAAAAGGAAGGTTGAGAAATGAAGGGGTATGAAAAGTTACAAGGCGGAAAGCAACGATAAGAAGACGAATTTGAACACGACAATAAATTGTAGGCAAATCGAGAGAAGCAAGATGGTAGGATGTGTGATCAAAACGACGAAGACGGAGGAGAATTCGGACAGCTGCGTTGACGATGCGTCGTAGGGGAAGAAGAGTGGATTTAGGTGAGTTGGAAAATAGACTAAGACAATAATCGAGTCTAGAAAAAAGGAGAGATGATATGAGAGTCATACAAGAAGGGAAATCGATCAATCCACGAACTTGACGGAGGTTGCGGAGTATCAAGGTAGATGAGCGTACTTTATCTCTAACGAAAGGTTTGAGTGAAAGTCGGTTGTCAAAATGGAAGCCTAGGAAAACGAGATTATCAACGATAGGAAGAATTGTAGAATTTAATGATACGGAGGGAGGTTCGAAGCCGAGGCGTCGAGGTAGGATCCACATAATTTTGGATTTATCAGGATTCAGAGAAAGGCGAAGGGAAGAAATATGATTGGAAATTGAGACAAGACAGTCGGAAGCAGAAACACTAAGATCGTGAATACGATAAACAGGTGCATGAGCATAGATGAGAATGTCATCAGCATATTGCATAACATGGAAGTTAAATTTATGAGAAATCGAAGACAAATCACCAAGAAGAAGAGAGAAAAGTATAGGGCCTAATACGGAGCCTTGCGGAACACCGGACGGAATGGACGAAGGATGGGAGAGAGAAGAGTTAGAATATACGCGAAATGTACGGTTTGATAGATATGAAGAAAACCATGATACAGTGGGTAAAGAGAAGCCATAATCATGACGAAGGCGATGGAGAAGAATCGAGTGATCGACTATGTCAAAAGCAGACGATAGATCAAGAGAAACTATGACACTACATAATTTACGATCGCGCGATATGAGTAAGTCGTTATAAACTTTAAGACATGCAATTTCGGTAGAGTAATTAGAGCGAAAAGCGTTATAAACTTTAAGGGGTAGATGATCGTGAACGAATTGAGTTTAAGATTTTCCAATGAGATTTCGAGTTGGAAGATGACTCGAGTTGATTTCGCCAAAAGAGAGTACGTTTAGTACGTATAAGAATGAGATGTGAACGGCGTTGAGAAAAGTAGGAATCACGAAGAATTGGAGGGATTGAGTTGGGTGAACGTTTAAGAAAGCGTTTATACATACGAAAAGAGTGACGGAGTCGACGCTTAGAAAGACTACAGTCAGAATCGAACCAGGGAGCATGGCGCAAGCGCTGGGAACGTCGAAGTTGACTAGGTAGAAGGTTATTGAGGATCGACGTAAGTTTAGAATCAAACAGAATGCAGAGATCATCGGGAGAGAGATAGTTAAGAGGAAGTGAAAAGAGTGAAGAATTGAGTAAGGCTGTGCAGAGAACAGGGATATCGAGAAGCTTCCAGGGTCGACTTGGTGTAGATAATGGTAAAGGCGGAGAAGGAGGATGGGGACGAGTAAGAGTAAGAGTGACAAGGAAATGATCGGACAAACCAGGATCAGTAATTGACAAGGAGGTATAGTCATTGAAGCAGTTAGGAACAGCAATGATGTCGAGAGCACCGCCGGGAATATGAGTTGGGCTTGTTGAAAGTAATTTATAGTTAAAATCAGAAAAAAGATTAGTTAAAGTGATAGAGTCAGAGTCAGACGGGCGATCAAGACGAATGTTAAAGTCACCGAGAACAAAAGAAGGAGTATAAGACAATGAACAGTGAGACATTAGATCTGCAAGGTCGTTAAAGAAGATACGTGATGGGGCAACTGAACCTGGACGGTATACAATCACAAGTTCCAGAGGGAAAGGCGTTGATAATCTGCATATGAGTAATTCGAACGAGGTGTAACGGATGTTAACGTTGATTTTACGTAAAGACATTGGGTGACGAGCAATGGCAACAATACCGCCATGGTTAGACGCAGTAGATGTATGAGATGTAATTTGACGAGCTGATTCAACTAGAGAACAACCAGAGCGACATAGACGACGAATAGCAAGATCGTCGGAGTCAGTATGCCAGGATTCGGTAATGCAGAGAATATCGATAGATAATTGATCGAAGATATCGAGAAGCATATCAGCTTTATGAAGAATGGAGCGAGTATTGAATAGACTAAGACGAAAAGTATGCTTAGGAGCGAGATCGACTAGCGAAGAAGACAAGGGGGAGAGATGGGACGCCATCGAATTTTTGGCCTTGTGTGAAGAACGTGAAAATTTCCGTTGATTTTACGTATAGATAAGGATGACTCGCCGTTTGTTTCACGTCGATGTTTTTCAATGCGAGCTAAATTGAGCTGGGCAATATCAGAAGGGGAGCGGTCAGGAAAGATACGGCAAGTAGATGAAGTGGTAAGAAGTTTAAAACGTTGGGAGAGTACCGAAGAGGCATGTGAACTATGTCGGAAAACGATTTTTAAGAGTGGAGGACTGAGATGATTTGATTTAGTGGATTTGTTTAAACGAATAAAGGATACAGGAGCGGTATTATTGAAGAATGATGGGTTATCATCAGGAAGAATGGTTGCTAGGATAGACCTGAAAGCAGATACATCATCATCGAGGCGAGATTGTGGAGAAGCAGATTCGGAAAGCTTTAAGTTTGATATGATTATACAGCGATCGCGCGAAGGAAAACGATTTCGTGGAAGTGGTGGACGGACAGAGCTGGTTGGAGTCGAGGTAGATGAGCAGATAGAAGTGGAAATGACAGGGATGCTTGATAAAGAATTAATATTGGTTGGAGCAAGTGTGACAGGAGCGGGGTGTTGAATCGGTTGATCAGAGATGTGACTGGATATGATTTTAAATGAAGGATGTAACTTATTGGGAAGTGTTACGTGGGAGGTAGAGTAAGGAGAATTAAAATAGGTTGGGGCATGAGTGACAGGAATGGAGTGTTGAATTAGTTGATCGGAAATGTTACTGGAAATGATTTTGATGGAAGGGTGTAAATTATTGAGAGGTGATACAGGGGGGGGGTCGAGTAAGGAGTTCGTGAGGAGAATAAAGAAGTTTGAGATTTATTTAGATTGGGGGAGGAATAGGAAAGAGGAGGTACGAGATGAAAAGCTTTGTCGTTAGCATTGTTAGAATGAGAAAGATTAATGGAAGTTTGGTACGTAGTTGAACGAGGAGTGTGTGAGAGAGTAGGTTCAATAATGGGATTATATGATGCGAAGTCAGGTGTTGATGCGAGGGAAACATCTAAAACAGCATTGGTCTGAGTGGTAGTGTGTGATACAGGAGTAGATGAGCAGGATAACTGTAGTAGTCGTACTGATGTACAAAAACCGCAAGTGAAATGTTTACGTTTATACACCGAGTGGTCGGATATTTTAACACGAACAAGTGTCCATACATCGCAATCTTTGGAATCGCATCCAACTTCAAAGCTGGTATAACCATCATTGCATTCAGATGTGGAAGATTGTTGATCAGGAACAGGGATCTGAGATCGCGCTTTTTTAGGCATGACCTTTTATCGATAGATTGAGCTCA
>WNNJ02002300.1:0-139534 GCA_012934845.2 Pomphorhynchus laevis
AAATCGAGTAATGTCCTGGGGAGACGGATAGACCGCGTCTCCTGAAGGACTATAACATCTGCATCTCTACCAGATAAAAGTCTAAGGGCAGAAGCACCTCCCGAATTCCACTGAAGGATATTTAGTGAAAAAGGCTCACGAGTACTCTGCATTATGTTAGGTTAGCTGGGCGGGATTGACTAACCTAGAAAAAGCCAGGGGTAGAAAGGTCGCCCTTCCCGCCAAAAGTCCCCATTATGGAATGCACTTGCCCACGGGCAGTATCTTAATTTCCCGTCAGTGCCTCAGCTCTTTAAGATTTGATTAATTTAACAATCTTCACTGGGGGCACAGTATGAGCTGAAGCCCCCCTTTTCTTGGATTCCAGAAGAACTTGACCGAAAAACGGTGGAGCTGAAAACAGCAATGCGAATTGGCTTGCGATCACGACTTGTATATCTTTGAGCGTTGCTTGTTTCGATGATTGCATCCGCAGTAGGATGTCACTATCTGTCATTCTGGGCGCTGCTGCCGCGAAAGACGGGGCAGGTTTACGTGGCGAGATATGTCTAGCAACATAGGCTTTAAACGAAGAGCATTTTCGGGTCCAAGCCGGATGTGCTCCCCCACAATTGAAGCATTTAGGGGTGAAGGTCCACTTTCCCCAGCCAGGTTGCAGTCCGCCAAACCAGCGAATCCGCATGTTCTAGAAGACACGCAGCCCGACTCCCAATGCCCCTATTAGTGGCACTTATTGCAGTGGGGTAAGTTTGGTCATCATAACTGATGTGCTTGAAGAGAATATTAAGCCCAGAAAAGGGTTACAGAACGACGGTACAATAACTTAAGCATTATCCAGAGAGGAAGTAACAAATCCAATAGGGAGGGGAAATCCACTCCTCCTCATTACTGAACGAAAATTAGAGACGTTTAATTTTTTCTCTAAGGTCTTAATGTCTTCCTTGTCCATGAGAGGGGGAATATTCGTTTACTTAAATGAAGCCAGGATAGGCATAGACTTGATTGAGCGCAGGTGAGCCAAATTTGAAACGAAGAAAGCCTCGTACTCCTTCGTAAAACCAGGAGAGGCGAAGGATATCTTGATTTTACAATCGTAATATTTAATGAAGTTAAACAGCACTCTGTTTTTTGTAGTTGAATGTGAAAGTACGAAGAAATAAATTGAATAATTTGTCTTTCTAAAGGCACATTAAACTTGATTTGAATACGGTTCATAGCTTTTGGGATAGGGGGAACTCCCTTGAACCCCCCTTCATTAGTAGACACAAAAACATTACTAACAGGAAGGAATCCGTAGAACAAACCTGCTTCACGCCTGAATGTAGAGGAATTTCCATCGAATTGTAAGCATTTTAAATGAATTTTCTCGAATCCTTTGATCGCTCCGTAAGTATGTTTTGCACACACCATTTTGCTCTGTTTTTCAATAATTTATAATGTACAACGATTTGTTGTCTATTATATGTTAATGACAACGATTTGCACCTTTTAAACAATATATGATGGTGAATAAGATAACAATTTACATATGAACGCACTTTTTCATATGTGAATGAAACGATGAGCGAATTATGTGTTATCGGAGGATCAAAAGATTCTACAATTGCAACAGTAATCGGAGAATACCGTATAAACTCAAACAAAATGCAGGTAACTTCGTCTACAATATCAAACGAGGTAAGTGGTTTGTTGTCATCTACCGTAAAAGAGGTAATTGGGGAACTTCCCCCAATACCCAAATTAAAAAATCTGGCGGTTATTAAGCTATTAGCGCCAATAGAGCGCCATAAGCTATTTAACATATTCCTGCGTAAGTTTACTGAAAAATATAATAATAGAGTTATATTCCACTCAGTACGCTACTTTGAAGCCGAAATCAAGATCTCTTTCGTTTCCTGGGCTTGCAAAGGAGTATGAAACCTTTTCCACCACGAATTAATGGATCTTGGAACAGTACAATTTAAACCTATCCAAGCTTGCATCGAAATTTCGAATCTTTCTCCCTACCTGGATGAGAAGGATATTAAGTCTTTAAATATATTATTTAGATTAACAAATTTCCTGTCCGTGACTGGGAAGAACGGCTTTCCTCTCCAGATAGCTTTTGCGTCATCTTCCATTGATAATGCTGAGATCCTAACAAAAGCCCCTGTAACCCCTTTTTGAAACATAACCTAATGTTTAAACTCATAAGCAACGTCGAGCTAACTTACCCGCACTAAAATGCTTGCCACGAATGGGGTCATTGAGGCTCCGGATGTGTTAAGGAGAAGTTCTGTGGGGTATGCAGTCTAAAGAATTGCTCGCAAGTTGGCGGAAAGTGATCCTCCCAACCCAAGTGTTCAAATTGTGGAGGAGCCCACCCTGTATGGTCCAGAAAGTGTGCGAACTTTAAACTGTACTGTTCCCGCCACTGCTCCTCCCACCCCAATTAAAATGATGACTCCGTGATTTTTGGTGCAGTTGCTGATAGAATGACTGACAACGACATCATCAGGTTAGTCGACTCCACAAGACAAGCAATTTTTAAGTAATTGGAGAACTTGATCCAGAAACAGCTTGTCTTATTTTTTACCGCTCCAGTAATCGCCGACCCTTCGGTCCTGAAGTAATCAAAGAAAAGTGTAGCATCCTCACATAGAGTTCATCATGTGAAGATCGGGAAAATGTAAAATCTAAGGCCGAATATGCTGTCGTTGCACTTATGGGAAATGAAGATAGTGCCAATGGGTAAGTGTCTTCCCTAGTAGGGGCTTGTCGTGGAAAGGGCGACCTTTCGGCTTCTAGCTTTCTCTAGGTCAAGGAAATGTCACTCAGCTAATCTAACGAAATGCAGAGTACTCGTGAGTCTTTTTCACTGAATATACTTCAGTGGAATTCGGGAGTGGTTCTGCCCTTAGATTTCTATCTGGTAGAGATGCAGATGCTATAGTCCTTCGGAGATACAGTCTGTCCGTCTTATCCAGGACATTACTCGATTTATCCCCAAGCACATTTACCCCCACTTTACTCCGTATATAACCCCTCCTTACTCCTCTTCATCTCAAGGTCTTTAAACCTTAGTTAAATGCTCCTTAAGATCGTCCCTTTTTTAAACTATTCCTGTCCAGGCCTGTCTTGTTTAGCTATATCACTTTGTAAGAACGGGAAACGTATCAGTATAGCCAATATCTATATTAGGCCAGAGGAAATTCACAAGAGCCGTGAGCTAGTGGACAGTATTTTAGGTAGTGGCTATGATATGTTACTTGATGACTTCAACGACATAACTGGTCGTTGGATTAATGCAGCACTCCGCAGAGCAAGGAACCACTAACTTATTCATAAACCACCGTCCCGCACATTTCATTGCTCAACAACTAATTCTCTCCTCGAAATATTACTTCTTCAAAAGATATGGTTGTTGAAACACATCTGTACTGAGCAGTCGCGCCGAAAACAGACCACCTCTAATGACCTCATACTTTAGCGGGTAACAGAAGATACGTTGCTTAGAAAGAGGTTTCAATTTTATCCAAGCAGAGTGGCTTCATTTCAGGCAGCTATCCACCCTTCCCCAGAATTGGTAATGAGAGTTTGACCGAATTTAATTCCTACCTCTCATCGCAAGCTACCGCGTTTCTTTCGACTACCTATAAAGGTCATATATACAATCCCACTCCAACAAAACTCAAGGTACTAGCTAAAATGCTACACCTCCCTAATCTCTCTGTTTCCGCCAGACAGGTCCTCTCGAATGAATATTAGAGCACTAGATACAGGTTCCAGTTGAGTAGGGATAAGGCGAGCATTTCTTGCCTTAACCATTCTCAGTCTTCCTTTTGGAAGATATTTAAGAGGGAGAAGTTTGTCTGCTGGAAAGAGAGAGCATTGGGTTGGATCGGTAGCATAGGCCTTGACAAAGTTTTGAAGGAGTCACTATCCCTACATAATTATGGAGCCACTCAATCTCCCAACCAATCCCGCCTTGGGGTGACTTCAGGAGCAGGGACTTATCTGTCACAGATATCCTAAACTCCTAAGGGCAACTTGTAGGCATCTCCAAATACAACAGGCCACTATCCACTCGAGTCTGTTAACTTTTGACAGACAGTCAGGGAAAGGAGGTCGTTATCACTATGCTACTAGCCTCCCCGTCCTATGTTGCTGACATTAATATCAGCCGTCGTGATTTTATGCCAAAAAAGAAATCGATTTCATGTCCTAAAGATCTGCGGCCTATCTCGATTCAAAACTCCCTCATCTCCATTTATGAAAAAGCGCTTGCGTGTAAAATCCGCGACCATCTATGTAGGTGAAATTTAATCCCACCAGGTTTTCATGGGTACGTAAAAGATCGCTCGGACCATACAGCAATAGTTATAGTACACTAGTTTTGTCAAGACAACAGTCAACAGCTTGCTGTGGCTGTTTTTCTAGACTATACTGCTGCATTCGACCGCATTTTCATTCCTTTTGTTATCTCTTCTCTCGGGTCCTTTGGGTTACCTGTGAAAATTGTTTATTGGGTGGAAATATTGTTGTATACCAAGCGATTCTTCTATGAAGACGACCCTGATGCACGTCAGTTCTACCCTATTACAGGTGTGCCTCAAGATTCCCCACTTTCTCCAATCTTGTATCTTGCTGCCTCCATTGAACTTTACAAAAACTTTAAACGCGACCAACATCTAGTGGTATACGCTGATGATACCACAGCCCTGTTCTCTGGACGCAGGTGCAAAGATGTAATCTCTGACATCAGCCGTTTCTTTTAAGATTAAAAGATCAGTTACCCATATCCAATCTTATTTTAAATTCCTCCAAATCGCAGGTTGTTGTCTTTCATGGCGCCCTGCGACAAAGAAAAAATTAAAGAGACTAGCACTCTCAGCTCTATCTTCTATATTGACTAATCAACCACTCCCTACCTTCACAAGTCGAGTAAAATACCTGGGGTTCACCGTTACGGTGAACTGGTCGGCGAAAGCTGACCTGGATAGACTCAAACGTATCCTGAAGAAGCTAGGTGGTCCCTGAAACTGGCTCAGCATTTGTCATTGAATTGAAAACCCAAGTACGCCTTTCTGGGGTACTTGGGCTATCTCGGGATTAGTCTTCTTTTCAAGAGGACGTCCCCCAGAGCAAAGACTAAGGTTTCTCAAGCTCCTCATCTCGCGATTACCGAGCATAGTCCGCCTCGATTGAACTCTTCGGGGGTAAAAGGCCCCGGGTGGTTCAGTCGGAGAGCGGCGTGTTGGATTGGCTGGAGGGCTCAGATCCGCTGGACCTGAGGCCGTGACAATATCGTGAAGACTGAACATTTTGATTTTCCTTGTCGGTCTTGAACTGTTGTTTTTCAACTGTCTTTTTAGTTATTTTTAGTGGTTGATAAGTTATTTTTTTAATAAATTCCTTATTATATGAACGTAATTCATAACTAGTGAATGCTTAACATGCGAAAAGAGGATAATAGTTTAATTTTGAAACAAGCTGTTGATGTACCAAACAGAGATGTGGAAAATAATACAATCTATTGTTCAAAAGACTACATTGTCTCTGTTAATTTTGGATATATTGTTATATAATCTTAATTATACTAGTTATATATAATCTTAGCATTCCTTAAGACGGTTTGTATTAGAATTGGATTGTTATTGTTACAAGAAATAATATATTTATGTCACCATTGAAATAAAAGGTTTCTATTTTTAAGAAATGTTGAATTTAAACTTTAATTTGTATTAAATTTTCCGAATTTCTAATTTGTTTGCACATTACACGGAAATTGGATATTTGTAAATTCGTAATTATCAAAAATACAACCTTTTATCGAAAAGACCATTATCTCTATTAATTTTGGATACAATTAGTTATATAACAAGTCGTCTTGCGTGAAATATGTAGAATGTTTAAATTAAATTTTTTCCGCTTTATCATTTAAAAAATTAAATTTTCGTCCGATTTAAAGCTAAATTTTAAAGCAGCTATTTCTTTTTTAATTAATAATTAAAAATAATTATTAATGATTATTAATAATATTATTTATATACAGTTCAAAGGGTACCCGCAAGTGGGCCTGTTCATTATAATAATTCATTATTTTCTTATCACTGGTTTTCAATAGTCTGCGTTCGGTTCGGTCGCAGAATGGAGGAGCAAGGCATCCTAATGCTCATTAACAAGCCGGGCATAAGTAAAATTGTTCTAAAAAAACAATTTTCTGGAGATGCTAGCAGAAGTATCAAAAATAATTTCTTCTTTCATTTGATCCAGCTCCAATAAATATTTATCAATATTTATTAACTATTAAAAATTATTAATTGAATTAATTTCTTTTTTAATTAATAAAAAAATTAATTCTGAAAATTTTTAATTTTTGAAAATGTTATATGGCTGGATCGCCCCAGGATGAAGAGACATTAAAATTTCCTTGACTGGTACGCCGTCAATCAATGAGACATGTTTAAGTGTACCGGCAAAAACATCTTCTAGAACAGCTGTTGCTGCACGTAACTTACCCTTAGTCATGAGTTTGCGGTATAGTTTTAACCAGTCCTGCTGTCCAGACTGAACATTACTATTAAGTTGCTGTTGCAAATAGCTAGCCTCGTCAGAAAGTTCAGAGAACTCTGCTTGATTCCAGAGAGCAAGTCGCCGTTTCAGGGCTCTTCGTATGATATCCTGCTCGAGTTAAAAAAGTATTCAATTTAGAAAATATTCAATATTCTAAATTGAATATTTTCTTTTTTAATTAATAAAAAAATTAATTCTGAAATTTTTCAATTTTTGAATATTCCAAATTGAATATTCTAATATTGGTGATTAAAAATAATCATAATTTTAATTGTGATTATTATTAATTAATCTTGGTGATTAAAAATAAATAATGCAAAGTTCATTAAGAATAAAAATAAATACAACAACAAAATAATTATTTGTAATTAACTGTTAAAATTGATTAATTTAATTAATTTTTAAAATAATAATTTTATATTATTTTTAAAATAAATTAGTTGTTAAAATTTAAATTAATTTTTAAAATGATAATTTTATATAAAATTTATATTAATTATATTGGATAAAATAGAAAAAATTTAATACAAAATTAAATTTAATTGGTGAAATTACAAATAACTATTAATAAAAAAAATTTTTATTTAATAAAAAAATAAAAATTACTCTTTTTATATTTTTTAGTATTCTATTAATTTAATCTTTGATTTTTCTGTCGTGATAATACTTTTTCCTTGCTTATTTATTTTGTAATGAACAATTTGCAATAGGCAGATCTTGTTTGCTTCAAAAAGCGCGACGAATTTTATCAGAAATAATGCACTAATTTTTGAACGCTTACTGTGATATTGAACTTGATCAACAACAGCTTTCGAAAGTTTGTAATTTATTTTTCTACTCTCTCTAAACTAATATGAGTGAATAATTAATTTATAATAAAAGCATGCATTTTCGAATTTTTGAGTAAAACATTAGAATAATGCTCGGAATAATTTAATAATTCGGATTTCATAGAGAAAATTCGTTTCTAATCCGAAGTATTACAAGAAGGCGAGGAAACAGGAATATTTATTTGATTACAAAAATCCGATATTTCGACGGCACTACGGAACGTCATCTTCAGGGTTGTTGATATTTATCTCACAAACTTTAAAAAAAAGTTTGTGTTTTATTTCTAGACCCTGAAAATGACGTGCTGTAGTGCCGTCGAAATATCGGATTTTTGTAATCAAATAAATATTCCTGTTTCCTCGAATTCTTGTAATAATTAGAATAATACTCGGAATTTAATAAGTCGATTTCAGCGAGTATTGAAAATTCCAATTTTGCAAAGGTTTCTATCCAACTAACGGATAAAGGTAACAAGTTAGAATGTGGATGCTAATTCAAAAATAGTTTAGATATTTAATGCTTTATCTTGATCAACTTTTCAAAATTTTTACTTTAGTCGACATAATTGCAAGATTTTAAAATTGTTTTAAAATAAACCATTTATACATTAATATATTTAAACTATAACTAATAAACCATATTTTAATAAACTTGTTTGATTAAATTTAAAAGTGATTTCTTAAATTAAACATATTTCGAAACTACATAAATTGGAAGTAAACTACAATAAATGTCTCGAGTAGAGCACCACGTCTTAAACAAATAATTCTCTTCGTTTTTTCATTATCATTTTCGCGAGTAACATTTTCCGATTATTATTAAAAATATGAAACAATTTAAAGTGAAGTTAAATAAATTCAAATATTGCATCATGTAGATCGATCATATTAAACTCGATAAAAATAACAGAATAAACTTACAGACATGTTTGAGTAACTTAGTTAAAGTTAAGCATTTATTTTAAAGCATCAGAATTGTCATGGAAACTAGTATTAATGCTATATTTTGCAAAACGTAAAGACTGTAAATGCTACTATTTTGGATTTTTAAAATCATCAGTTCATTTTTATTTATAGAAATCAATAAATTTTAATTGTATTTTTGTAAAAAAAGGCGTATTCCAAACGACACTGATTGAAAATATTGGTTACATTCTAGAATAAATGTTAATTAAAAACAACGTGTATAATAAGTTATTTTATTACTAAACAAACAGCAGAATATATATTTGAATATTTAAAAATTGAATATATATAATATATATGTATATATATGTATATAGAGTCATGATTAGACAGCAGACTCGGATCGTATCATATTTGCTGCTAAAAACTAGACTTCGATCATCAGCTTATGATATATATATATATATATATATATATATATATATATATATATATATATATATATATATATATATATATATATATATATTTATAGACAATTTTATAAACTCGACAAAAAACTGGCAGATTATTTATTACGTTTCGGCCGTCCGGCCTTTTTCAAATCTAAAACACAGGTTCACAATGCAAAAACAACGGTACAAGAAGAAAAACTACGAAATCTTTAAAGATAATAAAAGAGATGCTATGTAACGTCATGCCACACGAAAGGATAGTTATCATTGCACCCATTCGGTGTTTCTGTAAATAAAAATCCTATCAACTTTTGTTCTAGTTCGAATCTCTTTTTATTATCTTTATACCACTATCGTATACACAATATTTCATACATTCAGAGACGTTATGGCATAAAGTATGATCCACTATACCATCACTAATGTTTCTGGTGCGCGTATGCGATCTTCTAATGTTTAACCTTCGTGCCAAGTTTAGAGACGTCTGTCCTACGTATTGAATCTGACATGCGTCTATACTACATGTGCCAACATAAATATTCTGACAACTTTTGCAATTATTAGCACCTTTTATAGGAAACGCAGCCCCTGTTTGTGAAGAAATTAACATTTTAACTGTGGGCATTGATTTACAAGCCATACATCGCTTATCTCCACATTTGGTGCTGACATTTTCTTTCTTCGCGCCCAATGCACTTAGCTTTGACCTAATTAAAGTTGCAGACAACTTATTAACTGTGCGAAATGCAACTACTGGAACATCTACACATAGATATAGTTCGCCCCAGTTTCATTCTAAGTATTTTAGAAATATAAATGGTATCCCTCGTGGATCCTGGACTGCTTTTCAATTTATACTTTAACAAAATATAATTGAATCTATTTATAGATCAGCAGAGAACTACATAGATTTGTTTCAGTGTGTGTTAATGTGCCATTGGATAAGAGTCATGTTCACGCTACTGAAGAGTCCCGCAAGGACGAAACACGTGTCTAATTTCAAACAAATTCCTCTAAAATCTCCGGTCTTTTATGAGTAGCAACACCTTTTCGTCTTTTTATCTCTAAATTAAGTTCATTATTAAAAGACTCTACTGCCTGTGTATTTACGCGTTTCTTGATTGATAAATTCATATTTATGACATACTGTGTCGTGAACATATTCAATACTATTTAATCTTCCGTACGATTTATGTTCGTCGGTCCAAATGATACTTCCCTTTTCAACATGTTGACAAATGATTGGTATTATTGTATTTGCGGATTTATTTTCAATTACACACGCAAATGCTCTTGTGATACATGCGTCCTATTCAACAATGCATAATGCATCGGTCTTATTTCTAGGAGCTCAATCTCGATAACCCTTAATCTTGTGATTTAACTGGGTTTCGTCTGCTTGTACTATTTTACCAGGCCCACCGAATTTTATTTCATCCTTATCATATGTTTTAATTAGAAGTAGTAGCTTTTGTATTATTTTTTATAAGTTTTATGGTCTATTTCCATTTCTTTAATTATAACAGATTGTGGGATATTACTTGACCATTTTGTAATAACTTGAAGCACATCAAGAAAAGGCAAATATAAGTTTTCGAAAAAGCTATATTTTCGTATAGAAATCGTCTTTCTATATAATGAACAATCTGTATTGGTACACTGCCATGCAGACTTTTTTTAACTTTCTTATATTTCTTCTTTATCAGGCCACGGCTACACTTTTCACATTTCTACTACTTAAAAGAAGATTGTTATAAGACAGGAACTTAATTATCGTATCATCGTTCATTCTTATCAATTCACGTTCAAATAAATTCATACTCATGAGGGGTTACAGAAAAAAAACTTTTTTTATAATTTTTGGAGGGGGAAAAGTTCCTACAATCTGATATCAGTGGGAAAAGTTCCCTCGATAAGGGAAATTTTCCCACTGATTCCACAGTATCCCAATCCAATAAAGTTCACGTTGTTTGCGTTTCGCCGTATCTTCAATGCCGGATTCTATGATTGCCGTTGTTATTACGTGTGCTTCATTGTGTATGCAATGATGATCTGCCCCATCGTTGTTGGCTCGTTTATTACGTATATCTGACCGTCGATTAAGTGCACAAATATTCATTTCCAAGCCAGTTTGTCCCACATATTGGGCTTGGCACATTTTGCAGGAGCAAATGTATATGTTACCTTTGGATTTGCAATCGTTGTTTCCATGGATCTTGTAGTGCAATCATGTCATATTACTTTTGATTGTTTTTGAATCTTTTATTTCTTGGCAACACTTGCATCGATTCTTTCCACATTGCTTGCTACCATTCGATAAAATCTTCGCATTGCATATTATCTGCTGCAGCGTTCGGTTACTTTTAAATGCGAACAATGGCATTCGTATGGTTCCATCTTTATCTCCTGTGATCTCTTTCAAAGTTGCTCTCACATCTTTTTGAATATTCATTAATGCCGTATGATACTCAAACCTTTGAAAGTAGGTATTCTTGATATTGCAAACGTCTGTCGGTTTATTGACTTTTAGCAATGTATTCCGATTAATTCGATTTACAATAAATTGTTGTCTCTTTATTGCACTACTTGTGTACCCGAGGTCTTTGAATTCTGATAATAACTGTTTGCTTGCATTTTCATAAGAGTTGTTCGTTGAACATATCTTTCTGGCACGTATGAATTCAGTATCAATCATTAGTCTTTTCGTCTTAATTGGAATAAAACTATCTTAATGAATTAAGTTCCTTGTGTTGTCGAATTTGCGAAACATTTGTGTTTGTATTCTACCATCCTTGTCTTTATATATTTTAGTATCCAGAAATGGCAACGGGTTGACTCGATCGTGCGTAAAATGTGGCTCATTCGCTTTGTATAGTTCATACAACATCAAGGCTAAGTTATCTTCCCCATGCGTCCATACGGCAAATATGTCATCAATGTATCGCCACCATATATAAGGTTTGTGTGAATACGTTGAGAAGAATCTTTCCTCTATTCGTGCAACATAGAGTCCAGCGAAAACCGGTGCAACAGGTGATCCCATTGATGTACCAATAATCTGTTTGTAACATTTCTCTTCGAATGTAAATGTATTAGACGTCAGTACTAGTTTAAGCAATTCTATCACTTTTCGTTGTTCTGAAATGCTATAGTTTGATTATTGAGTCCACTGTTGAATCAATTCGATTCCTTTTTCAATAGAAATTGAAGTATATATAATGATTTGATGTATATTCTTAGCAAGATAGATCCTGTTAGAATCGAGTGCTTGTGAGATTCAAGTTTCCTTAGAAAGTCATCGGTGCTTGCTAGGTACGAGTCACGAGTTTTGAGGATTGGTAGGAGAAGTGTATGTAGGTATTTGGCTAGTTTTTCTGTCGCAGTTCCAATATTATTAATGATAGGTCTCCCAGTGCACAGTTAGATATTTTTGTGGATCTTTGGTAATAGATACAATCACCGATATATATTATAATAAATATAATAAATATATCTTATATATACAAAATGATGTTGCTTGTTAGACTGGACTTTGATTCACGACTTTCAGTCACTATGCCACTTCTAGAAATCCTGGACCGTTGTCTACTCAGCACATCCGCGCACTAATATTATACATGCCGTGTCCATTAAGGATCCAACGAGTGCAGCGACAATTCAGCAACAACCTCTGCCTAGTGTGGTAAAGAGCGTATACCCCCAAGAAAGCATCATAAATGTAAACGATACTAATTGTACTGCATCTTTAATCGAATCACCATACGCTGATCAAGCTGATTGCATTCCTGCTGATAGCGAATCAATCATTTTCCCATGATTGCACGGTGTGCTGAGTAGACATCGAGAATGTCGTTGACCTCGAGTTCAAGTTTTAGTTTCTTTAGTTGCAATTTTTTGTGCTGAGCTTTGGAAAGAATTATTTCTGCCGCATGATTTCCCTTCTAAAGTTCAAGTTACCATAATTAATAACATGCCTTTGCCTGCAGACATTTTCTGATGTCGATTATTCACTTGAGTTATACACTGATTACCAACATCACAATTCCCAACATTAACCGTAGCTTGTTTGTCAACATTATTTGATTTGGAGTTATCATCAATGTCTGTATAACTAGAATTCCATATGATACTCGTTAGGTTTGCTGAGCGTAAGTCCGTAGATAAGCAATCAATGAGTTGATCAAGTTTATCCACTTTAGCAATAAACTCATGTATAGCCCGAGTGTCATAAAATCCACACATGAAATTACATTGGTTCAAGGATTCGTCATCAGTCGGATGGACAATGATAGTCCAACAGTTACAACTATCGTTATTACAAGCAAATTGTTTCTCCGTGTATCCAGGCATTTGTTCGCTACTAGATTTAACTTCATGAGTTAATTTTTTGTAGTCTTGTGTCATGGCCATGATAATCTGGAAAATTTGGAAAATCTGGAAAATTGTAAGTATTTCTATTCAAGACAATTTTTTTAGCTGCTTAATTTAAATCACTTGCTAATGCATTTGTTCTTAGTCATTTACTATATACATCTCAATGTTCATATCCTAGAACGGTTGATAAGTCTACTCGACTTGAAAATATGCTGCGTCGGGCAATAATGCTCGTTCATTCGATAAGAGTTCTTCCATATGGGAACATATTCAGGGCTCTGGATATGCATTATGTACGCAATCTTCGCAATTTGCGAGATATGTGCATGACGTGTGAGATATTCCACAAAGAATATCACGTTCTGTGTGGACTGTAGAATATTCGATCTACCCAAACTTTTCAAATTAATTCCCTTTATCTCAACGTCGCCGAATTGTACGGACCAAAACAATTCAATTTGGACAAAGAATTGTGAATCCATGGACTCGTTTGAGCAAGCAGACTGTTAGCTCAGATTTACAAACTATTCAAACGGCGAATTATTTTGAATTTGGATTGATCTTTTTATTTTCTTACATAATATACTATGTGCAACTTTGAGCCGTGCTCGTCGTGTCGACAAATAATAAAATATATACTATATGTAGGTAAAAAAGGATTTATTTTAACGTGGCAAATGCGTGCCAGCACACGCTTACATGATCACAACAAAACAAGACTGTGAATCAGGTGTCGAGAAGGTGTGAACGGAGGAGGTGTTTGAATGTGATAAAGGAGGGGGCGCGGCGGACGTCGAGAGGAAGTTGATTCCAGGCGAGTGAGGCGGCGACGAGGAAGGATCGGAGACCGTAGTTGTTGGAGTAATTAGGAACGTGGAGTAAGAAGGTATGACAGGAACGAAGCGATAGCGAGGTGGGGCGAGTATCGTCTAAGAAAGGAAGGTTGATGAACGAGGTAAGTAACGGTAGTTGACGATTTGGAGAGCATATCCCGTCGCTTTACGAAATTGTGCCCATATGTGCGACATCTTTCATATCATTCTAGCTTAAGCAGTTTTGGTTTAGTATCTATACGCGAGATGTCGATAATGTATGATCTCCTGGCTATGCATCGTATTGTTCATCAAGTTGAGGCATATTCTTCAGATTGTTTAATAAGAGAATGAGAAGTAGAAGACATTTCAAAACTACCATTCCAAAAATGGTAGTTTTGAGTCACGGAAGATGCGTATCTCATTTCTGACATTCACATTGAGCGATCAACACGTGGAATAGTCTTCCTGATAACATTGTGGACATATCCGATGCTAAATTATTCAAAGTACAGCTTCTGCGTTTGATAAGTTGCGAACATACTCTTTTGCTGGTGAACTACTCGTGGTGTTAATCGTTTCTGAGACGAAGATTACTAATGTATTTTTATCTTATCCTTGTACTTTTTCTATTTTGATTTTTTCTGTTGTAGTTATCTGTGAGCGGCCAAAGCAGTCATCTGGCTAGATACCAGAAGTATAAATGAAAAATAAAATTAACAATGTGAATTCTATCACAATACCCTAAAGCTTAGAATTGAAGAAGTTCTTGGACAAGTGGTTTCGGCCTTCTGTATTTTGTCCTTCAAAAAAGTCTGAAGAATGTACTAACTTAGAACAATCGGATTTTCATTGATATTTGTTTACGCTCTTTTACCATTTAATATTTTTTTTTATTTTTTTAATCAAATTTTTTTTTCGAAATTTTTTTGTAATAATAATCATTTGATAATAAAAAGTATTGAATATTTTAAGGCTAAAAGTAAATTTCGGACTAATCGTTATATTTTTATAAATTATTAAATGATCAGTGGCTTATTCACTGAAAATCCTAAGATAATGAAATTAATGCTATTCTAAAATAAAAATTTATAATTTTTAAAATAAAAATATAAAATGTGTAATATTTTCAAACTTTCTGTTTTAGATATCGAGTTACAATGCTCTGAACAATCCGGTGAGTATCAAAATTCTTTTATTAGAAATTTATTTTCCGTCTTAAATTGGAAGACAAAATAATCTAAATTATAAATCTTTGTAAAAATTTGAATAAGATAAAATAATGTTTAAATAAGGGCAGACTATGAATTCTGTCAAGTGATATTTTTTATACTTTATTATTTATAATAAATGATTAAGCACAGTGAGATTTTTAATACTTTATTATTAATAATAAATGGTGGAGGCGTGTGCATTGTAAACTCTATTTACGAGGTTCAAACCTCAAGCATGCACACTCTATTGACTTCTCTGTAAGCACACGTCAAAGCCACAAGATCGCGTTGTCGAAAGACGCAGAGGCACCCTATGATGAAGCGGGACCACTTTTCATTATTATTATAACAAACAGAAGCAAATGAGCTACAAGCTCGTGTCGCTTACAAAACATGATAAAATTAAAAAACATCAACAAAAAAATTCAATCAAATAGTAGCTGAAAATTCCTTCTTTCGGCTTCGATGTCTTTATTGATAGCATCACTAGATATACTACTAGAGATATCAAGGCACTTAAGTGCATTCTATCCGTTAATTACCCTGGTTGCAAATCGATGGTGAACAGGAATTCTTGTAGTTGGCTTTATTAATTTCCACACATGCTTACGAGTTCCTCGTCTATAATTCAAGGATAGAAAGCTGGAGATCTCACCAAAGCCATCGAAAACAATTTTGACTGTAGTTGATAAATCAATGGCTGATCTGCGATATTTTAATGTGCCGACACGTAAAGATGTCAAACGCTTAGCATGTCTCAAATTGGAGAAATTCGGAATCATTCGTGACCTTTTACGTAACAAGTTCTCAATGTCAAGGGATTCCCTTAAAGTCTGTGGATAAGTTACGGGTAAACCGTATTCAAGGATGGGAAGAATATAAGAGCAAAATAGTCGCTTGAACATTGATAGACTTATCCGATCAAAAGACTTGAAAAACATCCATAAAATACGATAGCCTCGATTACAAATAAATCTAGTGTGGACATTAGTTTTTAAGCTACTGGTCATCATCACACCAAGATCCTTGAATTCACCCACTCGGCCTATCTGAATCGAACCTATCTGATAGGATGAGTTTAGTGAAGAACCAATGGACATATGCGCACATTTAGAGGGGTTAACCCTCAAACCATTTTCCGCTGACCATTTTTCTAGACATGTCAGATCATCTTCAAGGATCTTAATGTCCCGTCCGTCTCTAATACGCCGCCATATCTTAACATCGTCAGCATACATAACGACATCAGAACGAATTACATATGGGAGATCATTGATATAGACAATAAAAAGAAGTGGGGAGATAACAGCACCCTGTTGAACGCCAGAATGAATAACGAATGAGGTGGACATATCTGCATCTACACGTACTTTGAAAGAGCGTGAACTTAAGTAATTTGCAATCCAGGCGACATACATAGGACAAACACTAAGTGACCTCAATTTGTGAATGAGGCGATCATGCGGATCTAATCAAAAGCATGAGAGAAATCTACAAAAAGTATATCCGATTGAACTCGTTCATCTAATGAAGACTGTCATGAGTTGGAAGAAACCAAAAGATTACTTATTATTGATCTATTTGGTCTGAAACTGGGTTGTGAGTCAGTGAGTTTACCGTTGCTTCCAAATCAGAAGATATGTTTTTTACTATTAGCTTTTCAAACAACTTACAAATAATACATGTCAAGGCTACTGGGCGATAGTTATTACACACTTGTCAATCTCCCATTTTATACACTGGAACTACAATGGACTCCTTCCAACGCGAAGTAATTCGAGATTGGAGAATATAAAAATGAAACATATGGTAAACATGAATATATTTGAGGAGCAACTTTATTCAAAAGAATTGAAGGAAGTCGGTCCGGACCGGCAGGGATGTTCGGTTTTAATTTACAGAGAAGCTTTAAGACATCTTCAGAACAAAACGACAGATTAGATCGGTCGAATGTATCTGAACCCTTTTCTGATTTAGAACTACACAATGTCCCCGAAAAGCAAAACATCGATGAGAACTCATGGACAAATGAGTTTGCCATGACACTTTTACACTTGACCTCGCCTTGATAATCATCCCTCAACGATACTACTGGAATATTCGAGCCCCTGATTTTGCGAATGTAAGAGAATAGAGCCTTACCATCTATAAAACTCAGCTTCTCCTCAAACTGACGACGCTTCGTCCTCTTGAGAGTGGTAAATATATTCCTAATATGTTTGAAAGACTCATAAGATTGTTGTCCACAACGAAATGAAAATCCACGCATGTTTGTGCGCGTGAGTGATACCGGAGAAGCCTATCAAACCAAGAAAAACTTCCCTATGTGTTTTAAACTTGAGAGAATGCAATATCAGTAAGTTATAGAGTGTGCTCTCAAAAACATATCAAGCTTCGTCAATTCCGCATATATACGGATCTGGCCATCTAACCATATTCAATCTGTAGATAATCACATCGAAATCAGCCTTCCATAAGTTCAGAGGCTTACCTTGCATGGGACTGACCGACGTTACATTGTTTGCGCATTTAAATGAAAAGGACAGTACGCAATGATCGCTCATTCCCAGTCCAGAAAGATAATCTATGTGAGTAATATCAGACTTAAACGAAGACAGGACCACGTCTAGCTGAACAAATGACTGACTAGTGAAACGGGTTGCCTCACGTGCATGCTGATGCAGACCACTGTTGTGTAGAACAATCAATAAAACCGAGTCTGGTGCAATGCGACTAGGAGACGAAAAAGAGTCCCAATCTATTGAGGGAATATTCAGATCTCCTAAGATTAAGCTTTTTTATGTTGACTACATTCTCAATAAGTTCTATTAAATCATCGCTACTTGCCAAAGGAGGACGATAGAACACTAGCACATACATAGAATTGGCCTGATCAAGGCACAATTTGAGGCATAAAGCCTCAATCTCATTGGCATCACTAATCGTCTACAAGCACGCTACACCAATACCTAAACTACAATATAGCACTACACCCCTCACCCCTTCGACCAGATCGATCACAACGAAACAGGCTATATTCATCTATGGATAATTAACTATCAGGAAAAAGGTCAGAGAACCAAGATTCACTAGGGCAATGATATTTGGATGATGAGATGTAGCTATGACCTTCAATTCATCCATCTTATTGAGAATGCTTTGAACGTTCGAATATATAACTTTGAGCCATTTGTGGTTTTTACGATAAGGCGCATTGGGTCTTATTTTACAATTATCAGAAACAGGTTTCATAACGGGGGCCATCTCAATAGTAGACGACGCCGAACTACCCGAAAATTTACAATATGCAGATCAGTTTCTTCAGATTCTATTTGAGCATTTAGCTCACTCCGAGCAACACGCCAGAAACAACGCACAGCGAAAGACATATCTATCAACAACCGAAATGGGGACTGCCTCAGTTTAGATTTGCGTTTTAACAACTCACGGACCACTGAGGATGTACGAAAGACAACTTTCATCAAACGAGAACGTTCTTCAAGATTGTTGCGACGGCCTATTCTATAAATCGCAATAGGACAAACTTCTGAAATACAGGATCTTCTGGAGAAATAATAACTCTCAATATTTTTTAGAATTGTTCAACATTATGGTCCACTCCAGTTTGAGCCACATCAGACGACGACTCAAGAACGTTCGTAATAATCAAACACTAATCCCGTGAAGATTTATTCGACTTGCTGGATAAGAATGACCTGAAACTATTTTGTGGGTCATTTTGTCGTTGAGAGAATATCTGACTGAAAACTGTTCTAGACTGTTCACTAAAAACGTTTCTAGACTGTTCACCCTCGATTACAACCTGTTGTGGAATTTCAATACGATAAGAGTCTATATCATTGTTATCGGATTGCTTCGTGAGAGAAGGTGAGGTAGGCCATGTGAATCGTGACTTGCCAACGAATTGACAGCTTATTTGGTAGTTACCATTTCCGACACAGTTTCCATATCCAGACCAGACGCGATTTTACTAATTGTGAAATTCGATATCATGTCATCTGGGAGTATAGAGCCGGTGTTTTTTGTATCTCTCAGGTCTCCATCATAGGTATGATTAGACACAATATTGTGACTTGGCATAGTTTAGCAATCTTATTTCGATAGATCATTCGTCCTAGTTACATCTTTAAGTGCCTCAAAACTCCAACCGACGGAGTGAACATCATTGGATTCTCTGAACGTATCAGCAGCAAATATGATATTGGAATTATTCGGTATGATTCTTGAGATATTTCGCAATAAAATCGAAGCGATGAAATATCCACAAATAAATTTCTTATCACATATAGCCAATTGCTCGGATTTCAAAATTGAGACGGTTGTCCAGACATCGCAACCCAAGGAGTTACAACAAACTTGTTGTGCTGTGCACTTCGGAAGATTTTTCGTCTTTCCCATTGTCGCGCCTGTCTTCTCTTGTCTTCGTTCACGAGATTTTGATCCCATTTGTAGGTTGTTTGTTTGAATTTGTTTGAATTTACGTTTACTATATTTGCATTCAAACCTGATTTCGTATTGATTCTCAAGACGATCGTTTTCAATGCTTACATGTGAAATTGTGGAAATTATTGTCCATTAAAGGCTTTTTATCGAGGACGTTTGTAAGTAGTTAGTAATCAAGAATTTATACCAAAAATATTAAATAATAACTCAAATATTGAGTTAATAACTATAAATCAAAATAAATAATAAATTAATATATTAATAAATCAAAATAATTAAAATATGATTAATCAAATTAATTAAAACTTGGAAATTGCCGAATACTGAAGAATCCATTAAGATCAACGATGGTAATATGAATTACCAAGTTACTACTAGTGAAACAAAGACTTATAATCGTCAAGTAATACATACGATCTCGAATTGTTCACCTCCATACCAATATAAAAGTGATAGACAACATAACCTTAACAGAAGTTATAATATTATTCTCAGCGGAATCCCAGAATCAGCCGTAGAAAATTCCCTAGAATGCTTAAATCACGATGTTGATAGATTAAGGGACATTTTTTCTCAGCTTTTGCAAAAAGGTGATGATGAGATTGCAAGTTGTTTGAACGTATGCAAGGTGTTTAGATTGGGGAAAATTAACTGATAAGCCTCGACTATTGACGGCGTAATGAGCTCTCTTGATCATTTCAATATTTTATTAAAGTGTGTATATCGATTGAAGAGAACCAATACACGTATTCTTGGAAATCTCGCATTAGAGGACCCTATGAAGCTTAGGAAAGCAATTGAAGAATTGAAAAGTCGATTAGCTAGTGGTGAAGTTAACGTTTGTGTTCGAAATTTTTGCTTTGTGAAATGGCGGCCGATTCGATGGGTTCTGATGAAGCATATACGAGCAAAACTAACAACGAATTTATCCAATGTGGTCAGATTGTAGATCTCCCGACAATGTCTTCTTCAAACAGTAGCAGTCGAGAAATTTGTTCTCCGTTAGTATGTCTGGTTTCATTCGAAGGTATTTTTGAGGCGAAACGACAAATATATAGTATTAGTAATGTTTCACGGCATTTGTCAATCGGCTATTCGAATTTGTGTAGTTTGCAAGTTTAGGTCGTAGAACTTAAAACAACATATTCTGTCACATTCGTACGAATTCACTATAACTGAATCCTGGTTACTACATATTCATGTTATAGATACCCTTATTAACATACCAGGTTATCGGATGCTGCGAGATGATCGAATATCAGGGAATCGTGGATATGGAATTGCTGCGTACGTTCGCAACAATTTTTTATCAAATATATCATCTTAATGTGACGAGTATGTATTGTTTGAGAGTTTATGCTTTTACGCTAAACGTGAGTCCGTCAGTATTAATATTTGCGTTCTATATCGGTCTCCGTCTGTTCTAATAAATTTTGATGTTTTAAAGCCACTATTGAGCTCCTCATGCGTTAGCAAACATTTTATATTCGTTGGCGATTTCAATCTACCAAAATCAAAGTGGTCAAAATCTCTCTTTACTGACAGTAGCATTGATGAAAATGATTCATCCGAATTCCTAGTTGATGAATTGCTTCTAATTCAGCATATATGCAAATCTACATGTAGTTCATCAAGGCCGGGATCCATTCTCGATTTAGCATTCACCAAACGTATCACTGACATATAAAGAGTATTGATCTGCCACCTATCGATAGAAGTGATCATTGTGTACTCGCTTTAGAGTCTACTCCTAGCATTCGTTTCTGTAGTAATTGTGAGAAAGTATTTAAGCGTCAATGGTCGAAAGTCAAAAGTGAAGAAATTTTAAATGTTAGTCAACTCAACTTCACCCACTTCGCGTAATAGGTGAAGATAATGAACTACTTTTTCAGATTTCGGAGTAACTAATGAATATATCAGAAGCATTCGCTCCAACACGTGCAATTTCTTCAGAACCGAAATTTCCCGCTTGGTTTGATAAAGATCTAAAGCTTACGTTGAAAATTCGTAATCACTTTGGCGCATGTCACGTTCAAATTTGGATATAATTCATCGTTATAGACTAATACGAAACTTATGTACAAGACTAAAACTAAGAAAGCGCAATAAGTTCTCAGCAGTTATTGCGATTAAGGCTAACGAAGGGCCTAAACAGTTTTGGACATATGTGCGCCGCAATAGAACTATTCATTCTCTAATCAATTCTATTAATACGGTGAATGTGTATTGACTAATAAAGTTGAAATTGCTGAAGCTCTGGCTTCGGGCTTTTATCTTCCGTATGATGATTCTGTGAAAACTGCTATTATTTGGAGATTAGGATCTATTGAACAAATTCAACATTTTCTAAAATATATTCCAGTGAAGTTGAGACGTGCTTAAGAAATCTTAATCTCCATAGCTCAACAGGTCCGGATGACATTTCTCCGTTCCTTCTGAAACTCTGTGTTCATGTCTTGCTCCATTTCTAGCTCTCCCCTAATACAATCAGATTTGGATAAAGTTAGTAGTTGGTGTTCATCACACGGCTTAGTAATCAATGTTAGTAAATGTCGACATATGAGAATTGGTCAATCCCGATTACCTTCCCCATCTTATCAATTCAGCTCAACAGTTATCAAACAGTCAATCTTTTTACTGATCTAGGTGTTGTTATCTCCTCCAATTTTAAATCTCGTCTTCATTCTTCTGCGATTATTGCGAAATGCCGTAGAATTTTAGGATTTCTTCATCGAAACGTTGGACGACTTGAGCCAAAGGCTTTACGCATTGATATTCGAGTCTCTTCAAATCATATATGCTCTATGCATCTCACGCGACACATTCTCAACTGAAATCAGAATTGAGTGAATTCGACAACATTTCGAGAAGAGCCACGAACTTGGTTCCGGCAACTCGCTCCATTCCTTATCCAGTTAGACTAGAGACGTTGGGTATAAAATCTATTGAATGCGATCTGTTGATTACAGATCTTACACTAGTGTGGATGTCGCTGCGCGTGCCTAACCATCCGTGTAAGCAGCTGTTCTGTCTTCGCGAATCATCAATGTTACGTGGACACGAGCTATGTTTGAAGCATCGCTCAAAGCATCGAACAAATTGCACGACAGTGATGGATCGCGTCTGTAAACGATGGAATGGATTATCACCTGGTGTGATCAACAGCACTACTGCTGTGCAATTCAAAGAACGCCTAAAGCTTAACTTCGTGAACTCGTGATGTTTTTTTCGTTTCTTTCTGTTTTTTTTATTCGATGTGATGCTTCCTTACGAGCTTTAGTTCCCTTGGAAGTCGACATATAAAACTATTCCAATACAGTATTTTCAACTGTTGGGTTCCCATTTGTGGAAGTCTGCAATTATTGTCCCAATTCCAAAGAAATCGATTCCGTTATATTGCTCAAACTATAGAACTATAAGCCTCACAAGTTCCGTATGTAAAGTTCTGAAGAGATTGATTGGCTGTAGAATTTTGCATTATTTAGATGAATTAAATCAGCTAACTGAGTCTACGTATTGTTATATAATTATAAAATAAACAAAACATAATAATGCTAAATCAAAATTTAATAATTAAATAATAACATTAATAATTGTTATAATTTATATCAAGTTAAAATTAAAAATTGAAATTGAAAATAAACGTCATTTTATGAATTGACTAATAAATAACAGACGTTGTATTAGAATAAGAATTAGTGGTCATCAGGAGGAACTGCTATCCTATCAGGTTTGGGTCCCTAACTCCTCTCCCCGACATTGCAGTGGGGCCAAATACATGCTAATGATGTATTTCCTCTGATAAAACTATCTAGTATCTTATTCTAATACAAAGTATATTATTTATTATCCATCCATAAAAATTTGCCACTTAAGAGTTTAAATTTATTCTTTATATTATTGTGTTGATTTATATATTTTACTATTTTCTGCTTGATGTTATTTTTATAGTAACCTAGTTTAAAATATGCATCTATTAAATTATTTAAATGATTTTTAAGAAAGCCAATATCATTACATATTGTTGCAATTCTTAAAATTTCATTATTTAATGTATTATATTTTATATTATATGGTATGCATGAATGCTCATGCAAAAATATGTTTCTTGTAAATTTAAATATGTCATCTTTACGATATAAATTAATAGTAGTTTTAGTTAATGTTAATTTAATGTTCATATCTAGATATACACCTTCTTTATCATTAATATTGGTTTTGTTAAGAATAAGGCTTTCTGGATAAATGTGCTCATTAATTGAATAAAAATTATTAGAATTAAATACACATATATCATCAATGTATCGAAACATATATTTCATATATTTATATTGTTTAGATTTAGTTTTTACACAGTTATGAACAAATTCATATTCTATAAAGCTTAAAAACAAGTCAGCTATAATTGGGCTACTATTACCACCCATTGGAACACCTTTTACTTGTCTAAATGTAGATGTCCCTACTTTTAAATAATTTTGATTTATCAAAATATTTAAGGATTCTATTAATTCAATTTTATCCATATATTTATATTTATTTGATGGTTTAATTTTTGCCAGATAGGCGTTATAATTATTATAGCATATATATGTATATCTTTTTCCGAATATAAGATTAATTAATTTTACTAACGCTTCTTTAATATCTACTAAATCTAGATTTGTATAAAGCGTACTAAAATCGTATGTATTTATATTTTGAAAATTTATTCCTTTTGTCTGTTCTAAAAATTCTTTTGTAGAATTAATACTGAAATAGTGTTTTATACCAGTATTAATTTCGATTACCTTACAATATTTTTTGAAGTGTGCTTTAATTACTTTAAGTATTTTATTCATATAGACAGAAAGTGGTTTTAATGTACATTTAAACGCACTACATATGAACCTAGGTTTTATTGGATTTTTATGTAATTTTGGATTCCAATATAATATAGGTATAGTTTTATTATCTAATTCAACCTTTATACCCTTTTTATCTATTATAGAACAGTGACTTGTAATAATTGTTTCTAAACTCAACTCACTACGTTCATATGTTGGATTTACATTTAAATCATTAGAATTAACCTCTTTCATTAGTATATCATAATAAAGCTTTTTGCATATGAAGACAAAGTTATTACTAGCTTTATCAATAGTTGTTATTATATAGTTATCATTTAATTTAGTAAGTTCTTTATACATATCTTTATTAATTTTATCTTTCCTTTTATAATTGTTTGTTATTTTCATTTTATTTTTAATTTTATCAAATATATAATATTTCCAAATTTTTATCTTAGATATATTCGAGCTTTCACTATTAATCAGCTTACTAAAGTAATCATTTAAGTTATTATATAACGAACTGTAAATTTTATTTTTGTCGTTGTTGTTATTTAATCTATATTTATACCCTTTTGATAGCAGCTTTCTTAATTCACAATTCTCAATTAATTCTATATTATGGGTATGAAGACAAAGTTATTACTAGCTTTATCAATAGTTGTTATTATATAGTTATCATTTAATTTAGTAAGTTCTTTATACATATCTTTATACATATCTTTATACATAACACAGGATTATTACAAATTCACAGCACGGTTTTCGTTCCAAGGGTTGTGTCTAACTAACCTGTTTTCCGCCCGTGAATTATGAACTAAGACAACTAGTTCAGGTAAATACGTCGTCGTTATCTTTTTAGATTTTTCAAAGGCATTTGATCGAGTTCCGCACTCATGTCTAATTAATTTGTTATCTCATAATTGTGTTCCTTGTACCATCTGTAATTGGGTTCGGGAAATCCTTAGCCGACGTTTCTACAGAGTTAGAGTTGGGAGCCACGTTCCCATTACATGATATGTAAATTGTGAAGTCCATTATGGTACGGTGTATTCGGTCATCTTCTTTTTATCATATTTCTAAATGACTTATTATTACGTATTTAAAACACATTCTTAGCCTTTGCCGATAATGTAAAACTATGGTACACTAGAGATAGTAAACTGGATGCTAAAATTTATGAATGGAGTATTTTTCTACAAAAAATATTTACATATATCATCAATGTATCGAAACATATATTTCATATATTTATATTGTTTAGATTTAGTTTCCTCGTCGCCGCCTCCTCCGACGAGGAGGCGGCGACGAGGAAAGATCGTAGATCGTAGTTGTTGGAGTAATTGGGAACGTAGAGTAAAGGAGAATGACGGTAAGGCAGCGATAGAGAGAGGTGGGGCGAGTGTCGCCCAAGAAAGGGAGGTTGATGAACGATACGGATCTGACGACGATAAGACGAAAAGTGACGAGAAGAAGGATGAGTTAGATGCGGATGTAGATGCTAGTCAAGCGAGTTGGGCTAGATGTGTGGATGTTTGGTCGAAGCGACGGAGACATAGAAGCACTCGAAAAGTTTAGAGAATTGGCGCAAATGCTTAGGAAGTAATCGATTTTAGGGAAGAAACACGATGAAAGGAGAGACATACAAGAACGGAAGTTGATAAGGGAAGGATCGGCGGATGCCATGGATAATTAAGTAAGACGAGCAGACATTGTCGCTGACCAAGAGTTTAATGGAAAGGTAAGTCGTTGTAAGTTGTTGTAAACCTGCATGCAGGCGATTTCTGTGGAGTAATTAGAGTGGAAAGTGGATTGGATAAGAGGATACAGATTGGATGAAAAGAGATAAACGTTGATCTGCATTATGATAAGGCGCTCTAAGAGCTTAGAAAGTGTAGGGATGAGTGAAATAGAGCGATATCTAGAAGAAAGGGCCCGAGCGATTGTTTCTTAAGGAGGGGACGAACGTGGGCGGATTTCCAGTGTGAAAAGATGATACGACTGCAAATGCACGAGTTAAACAAGGTGGTGAGGAAAGGGGATATCGATGAGCATATGGATTTAAGTATGTGGTAGGTAGGAGATCGGCAGTAAGGTTTTGTTGGGAAAGGACATGAAGAGAGATGATACTTCGGCAGGTGAGACAGAAAGAAGATGAAAGAGTTCCGGGGGGATGAGGCGAGGCGGGGAAGAGTGGGATAAAATGGAGACGGGGATGTGAGTGAGCAACTTTGATACTTTGGCCTGAAGAAATGACGAATAATCATGGGGATTTATGTTTCAAAGTGAATAGGAATAGAAAGGATTGAGTTAAATGTATGCCAGAGAGACTTAGAGTTAAATGAAAAATGATGATTTTATGCTGCCAGAATGAGTTGCATTTGTTACTTTGTTTGTTGAGATGAGACCGGCGGAGAGCCAGATAAGAAGGAGAGACGTACTGAGCGAGCGGATATTACGTCTGAGATAGTGGTGATACACTCGAAATCATAGAAAAGCATATATACTCGACGCTTTGAGAGTAGGCATTGAATGTCGAACCCCGGGGCACGGTGCAAGCGATGGTGAGGGTATGCTTGAAAAACAAGAGAATATCGAGGGTGGACGTGAGTTTAGAGTCAAAACGAAAGGCGAGATCGTGAGTAGAGGATGATGATATTGCAGGAGAGGATAGAGACGATTTGAGTAAGCCAGATGGGAGAATAGGGAGTTCAAAATTTCTCCAAGGGCCACATAAGATGTTAGGTGTGTGAGGCTAGGTGTGGTTGAATGTGCGCTAAAGGGTGACAAGAAATTTATCAGT
This sequence comes from Pomphorhynchus laevis, assembly GCA_012934845.2. Taxonomy (NCBI): domain Eukaryota; kingdom Metazoa; phylum Acanthocephala; class Palaeacanthocephala; order Echinorhynchida; family Pomphorhynchidae; genus Pomphorhynchus; species Pomphorhynchus laevis. Next base: position 27,243 of record WNNJ02002300.1, read on the forward strand.
TAGACCAGGTTCAGAGATGGACAGTGAGGTATAGGAAGAAAAACGATCGGGGACAGCCATTATATCGAGTGCCTGCCAAGGACATGTGTGGGGCAGTTGAGATGAGTTTGTAATCATAGTTCGATAGAATTCTGATGAACCGGATGGAATCGGTGAAAGATGGCGGTCTAGGCGGATGTTGAAGTCGCCAAGAACTAGTAAAGGGGTGGAGGACAAAGAACAGCGGTGTTCTTTCCCCACTTGAGGTCAGTGTGTTCGGTAAAAAATGAGGTAGGAACTAATGAACCAGACCGGTATACAATGGCGAGATCCAGCATGTTTGGACGATAATAACAACAAGTGAGCAATTCAATAGAGCAAGGACTGAAAATGGGAATGATTTTGCGATGAGACGCGGGGTGACGCACGAATGCGACAATGCCGCCATGACTAGAGAATTTAGAAGGGCATGAGCTAAAGGGGCAGGTGGATTCGACTAGTGAGCAACATACAGAGAGCAGACGGCGAATGGATAGGTCGTAGAAATCAGAGTGCCAGGATTCAGTGAGGCAGAAGAGATTGATAGATTGCTTGGTGAAGAGGTTGATGATGATATCGATTTATGTAGAATAGATCTAGTGTTGAGGAGGCCAAGGAAGAAATCGTGTAGTGGTGATAGGGGCTAGCGGTGAAGATATATAGGGGAGATGGATCGCAATTGAATTTTGGAGGTGTGGACAATTGGAAAATTTCCGTTGATGTTTCGGATGGAGAGGGATTTTTCGCCGTTTCCCTCGCGATTAAGTTTTTTGATGCGTGCAGAAGTTGAGCGATTTTGTTAGGGGTGCGATCGGGAAAAATGCGAGTGTCTGAAGAGGAGATGAGTTTAAATCGTTTGGAGAGGACACATGATGCGTTAGAGCGATGCTTTAAAAACAAATTTCAGGAAAGGAAACTGAGGAGGATTAGGTTGATGAGATTTGTTTAGCCGGATGAATGCACTAGAGATATGTCGTTAAAAAAGGATGGGTTATCCGCATGAACATAAGACGAGAGGATATATCTGAAAGCGGAAACATCGTGGTCGAGACATGTTTGTGTAGATAAGAAGGTGGAAGGAGTGATATTAGTGACGATGACGCAACGATCGCGAGAAGGAAAGCGTTTATGTGAAGGAGGACGTGCGACATGACTGGGGTGATCATGTCATGTGAGCTGGGAGTTGAGGATATGAAGGGAGTCGGTTTGACATCTGGAGTCAGAGGATAAAGATAATATAGAGGGTGGCAAGCGATGTGAGGAAAGGTTATGAGTAAAAGGTTCGTGGAGGTTGGTGGAGGTGATTTTGATTGATGGATGCAGGTTATTGAGAACGATACAGAAGGGCGGGACGGGGATATTGCGTTGTAAAGATGACATGGGATGGGAAGACATGACATGAGAAGACATGTAGACATGGCATGGGATGACATGTAAAGATGACATGGGATGGGAGGATCAGTGAGTGGAGAATGAACATAGGAAACGACGTGGGAAGTTTGAGTGGACGTGTTGGAGGTTGATATTTGTTGAGGAGAGATATTTAGGAGTAGCAATTGTTTCTATATAATGACATGAATTCAATTTGGATAAAGTAACTGATGTTCGTGTGGGAAGATGTGATTTAATACTAGAGGTGTCGATTAAATTTCGTAAATTGCGTTATTCTAATTCTAGTGTTCGTAATTTCTTGGCAGAACAAAAAATCCACAAAAAATCGCCATTCGTATTTTTGCTTAAATCCAGCAAAACTAGCATTGTCATGCAACATTCGCATCCATACGCAACACAGTGAATGTCACAAACTTGTATGTAGATGAACTATTCATGTTATTGACCTTGACATCATCTGCATTAATCCATATTCGAAGTAGAATTCAACTTTTTCTTCCCTTTGTTCGTAAGTTCGTTGTATTATAAGTATGTTCTTTTTATTGATTTAAAGAAGTCTTTATTGATTAAAGAAGTCTTTAATAAGATCCGTAGATATGATTGCTGTCGGAATCAGGGAGTAATATGATTGTATATATTATCTTGTATATATTATGGCAATGAAGGTAAGAATGACAATGAGGGTACGAATGAATAATATGGATAGTTACCAATGTGGTATTACCTAAATCTCGTAGCCATGCTACACATCTCTCTTCGTTTTTAATAGGGCATCTTCACTGAGCTCGGTTACATTGCATTCTGATATCCGAATTGCAGTTATCAGTCATGTAAATTATTAATTTTCTAATGAAGCAAGTTTGACCTACCCATCTTCCAAAGATCATTTAAAAACGCTGCTTGAAATTTAGTTTTCACTTATATAAGACAAATTAAACAAACTTCATATATAGCCAGCAAATTATATTCTCGTAATTTTGCCTCGATTGAAGGAAAATGACGGAGATAATTAAATTAAAATACAAAATACAAAGAAATAAAAATTCAAATTTTACTTACTCATTGAACGTTGATTTTTTTAATAAAGTGTGAGATTAAAGGTAGTATATATTAAAACTTTTCAAAAACAAACGATGCCTGATTCTGAAGAGGGAATAAGCAGCAAACGTTATACAAAAATTACAGCTTCAAAATTCATTCTACTTATACAAACAAACACCCAACATATGCAAATAGGAAAGTTGAGTTTCTTTTGAACAGAAATTGTAAATTCTGTTTACAAATTTGCCATTTATACACAAAACAGTAATAACTTTGTATTGTAATATCATACTTGATATTATAATACCATACTTTGTATTATAATACCATATTATATTATTATATTATTACAATATAATAATATAATAATATGCATCCTTTTCTCCATTCGTAGTTTCGACCAACGGCGCTATTGGACCGGCCGCGTCTGCTTTGCTGAAGAACTTAGCTAGAAAAATATCAGATAAAAAAGGAACAGACTATAGTGATGAGATGATCGCTTTGCGCACATCAATCGGCATATCTTCGGCTAGAATGGTATCGGCTTGTTTAAGAGCATCAAGATCAAAGATCCTGCGCCATTCTGGCAACATTCCATTACGGAGACGGTGATTACATCTAATAAATACTTATTTTAATTTTGTTTGTTTTAAATGAGCCCATTTGCGGGATTCCTTGAATGTAATTTTTGAAATAAATCAGGTATAATTAAAAAAATATATAATAATATTATTATTTATTATTATTTAATTATCGTGGTTTTCTAAATTTCAGATTTTCGTGTTCAGGTTTTCGAAACCTGATAACATAGCAGTTCATCCTGATACCCTCTAATCCTTATTCTGATACAATATCGTTTATTTGTTATTCAATTCATAAAAATTGACTTTTATTTTGAATTTCAATTTCAAATTTTAAGTTAATATAAATATAAATTGTATAAAGTCTTATATTTTATATTTAAAAAGTCTTATATTTAAATTTTAACTTCAGTTAGCTAATCTGATTATTTATATAATTTTTTCATGCATTCTAACACATCTTTATTATTGTTCCGCTGCCATGCTGGGTCGAGGAATCGGGGCTGACACATAATAAAATAGCAGTTCATCCTGATACCCTCTAATCCTTATTCTGATACAATATCGTTTATTTGTTATTCAATTCATAAAAATTGACTTTTATTTTGAATTTCAAATTTTAAGTTAATATTAGCAATATAAAATCTTATATAACAATTATTAATTATTTATAATTTTTTATAATTATCAATTATTTGAATTTTATTAGCATTATTTTTAATTTATAAATAATGCTAATATAATATACGTAGATTCAGTTAGCTGATCTGATTTGTTCAATATATGATAGATTGTAAGAAATTGACACATCTTGTGAGAATTGCTTTTCGCGTGGTTCCATCAGGATATCACTTGATATCACCTTTTTAATTTTTTTTGCATACGATACTTTCGGACTATAATGAATAAATGCTAAACCACTTCGAGCTCTGATTCCATTGATTATTCTGATTCCTCTTTTCTTTGATCCAGCTCAAATAATCAATAATGGATCAGTATCAACTATTTAAAATTTTATTAGTATTATATTTAATTTTTAAATAATATAATATACGTAGATTCCGTTAGCTGATCTATAAATTTAGTATTTTTTGAAAATGGAATTCTTATAGAATTTGGATACGCGGAAAAGGCACGTTTTGCTTACTAATCTATACAATGATAGAAGTATGTGCCAAAGAGCATTTAAACTGTACGGGTATGTTAAAATTCCATCACATGTATTATATTATGTATTGTTAGATAAATCATCTAATATTCAAGTAAACCGTGATGCAATCCAGCGTAAAGATTCTACATCAGATGTTGATGAAACATGTCCACTATTAAGACAATTAGATAGTCTTCAAAAGCTCAAACATGTTGGTTTGTTTTTTTAGTTATTTTATATTAAATTAACTGAGTACTTAAAATCAAATGCGTTGCAGACAAATTCAGATAAAGGCACAGCCATAGAAGTAAAGATTTAGATTTCTAAAAGTATTGAATAGTGAACACTTGGATAAAATATTTATATCTCAAATGATGGCTGTGTGTGAATTATAAATTTGATTTTAAAGTACTAAAATACACGAATTGATGTAAATATTGTGTATCGTGAAATAAAAAGGCTTTTTAAATTAGATGTAAATAGTTGATTAGATAATATTAAATAATTATATAATATGATATGTAATATATAATATAATATATTATATAATATTATAAGTCACAATAGAGAAGAGCATCACGATTGAACCACGACTATAAAAAAGGATTTATTTTAACGTGGCAAATGCGTGCCAGCACACGCTTACATGACCACAAAAAACAAGACTGTGAATCAGGTGTCGAGAAGGTGTGAACGGAGGAGGTGTTTGAATGTGATAAAGGAGGGGCGCGGCGGACGTCGAGAGGGAGTTGATTCCAGGCGAGTGAGGCGGCGACGAGGAAGGATCGGAGACCGTAGTTGTTGGAGTAATTAGGAACGTGGAGTAAGAGGTATGACAGGAACGAAGCGATAGCGAGGTGGGGCGAGTATCGTCTAAGAAAGGAAGGTTGATGAACGATGGGGAGCCGACAGCGATGAGACGAAAGGTAACGAGAAGAAGGCGGAGTTTGATGCGGATGTGGATGGTGGGCCAGGAGAGTTGGGCAAAATATGTGGATGTGTGGACGAAGCGACGGAGACGAAAGAGCACTCGAACGGCGGTGTTGATTATTCGTTGTAGGGGTAGGATGATGGATTTTGGAGAATTGGCGAAAAGGCTAAGGCAGCAATCGATTTTAGGGAAAATAAGCGATGAAAGAAGAGACAAACAAGAACGGAAGTCGATAAGGGGGCAGATACGGCGCATGTCACGGAGAATTAAGTTAGATGAGCGGACTTTGTCACGGACGAAGGGTTTAAGGGAAAGGTGATCATCGAAATGGAAGCCTAAGAAAGTGAGATTGTGGACTATGGGGATGATCGATGAGGCAAAATATACAGTGGGAGGAGATATGTTTGGTTTACGGGGGAGGATCCACATTATTTTGGACTTTTCGGGGTTTAGAACGAGATGGAGATTGGAGAGACGTTTGTAGATAGAAGAAAGACAGTTGGAGGCAGAAATGCCGATATCGTGTATGCGATGTGCGGGTGCAGGAGCATAGATTAAAATGCCATCGGCGTATTGCATGACCTTAAAGGAGTAAGTTTTGATAAACGGAGATAGATTGCCAAGCAGAAGAGAGAAAAGCAGAGGATCTAGGACTGAACCTTGTGGGATCCCGCAAAAAATAGAGATGGGAGGGGAGGATGATGAATTAGAACAGACGCGAAAGGAACGGTCGGATAGATATGAGGCGAACTATGCTACGGAGGAGGAAGAAAAGCCGTAATCATAACGAAGGCGAGAAAGGAGGACGGAGTGGTCGACAATGTCGAATGCGGAGGAGATGTCGAGGGAGATGAGAACACTATATAGAGCCTTATCTCGAGAAATGAGTAAGTCGTTGTACACTTTTATGCATGCGATTTATGTCGAGTGATTAGAGCGGAAAGCGGATTGGAAAGGAGGGTACAGATTGGATGAGGAGAGATAAGCGTTGATTTGTATTAAGATGAGGCGTTCTAAGAGCTTAGAAAGAGTAGGGAGTAGTGAAATAGGGCGATTGCTAGAAGGAAGGGCGGGGTCGAGCGATTGTTTCTTAAGGAGGGGACGAACGATTGCGGATTTTTAGTGTGAAGGGAAGATACGACTGCGGGTGGACGAGTTAAACAAGGTTATGAGAAATGGAGATATTGATGAGCATATAGATTTTAATATGTGAGTAGGCAGTGGATCGGCAGGTGAGGTTTTGTTGGGCAAGGACATGAGGACAGATGATACTTCTGTAGGTGAGACAGGGAGAAGATGAAAGAGTTCCGGAAGGATGAGATTAGACTGGGCAGAGTGGGATAGGATGGATACCGGGGTGTGAGAGAGCAACGTGGATACTTTAGTCTGGAGAAATGACGAATAATCATTGGCATTGATGTTGCACGGCGAAGAGGAGCGAGCAAGGATTGAGTTAAAAGTATGACAGAGAGTCTTAGAGTTGAATGAAGTGATGATTTAATGCTGCCAGAAGGAGTTGCATTTGGTACGTACTAGTTTGAGATGAGACCGGCGAAGAGCAAGATAAGAATCACGGAAAGACGGAGTGATCGAGCGGAAATCACGTCTGAGAGAGCGGTGATAGACTCGAAAAGCATGGCGGAGTCGACGCTTTGATAGTAGGCATTGGATGTCAAACCATGGGGCACGGTGCAAGCGACGGTGTGGGTGAGATTTGAAGGGCAAGAGAATATCGAGAGTGGATGTGAGTTCAGAGTCGAAAAGAAAGGCGAGATCGTGAGGAGATGAATATGTTATTGTGGGTAATGATAGAGATGATTTGAGTAAGACAGAGCGGAGAAGGGAGAGGTCAAGATTTATCCAAGGGCGACGTAGGATTGTAGGTGTGTGAGGAGAGGTGTGGTAGCGAGCGAGATCAAGGGTGATAAGAAAGTGATCGGATAGACCAGGATCAAAGATGGACAGTGAGGTGTAGGCAGCAAAATGATCGCGGACAGCGATGATGTCGAGTGCCCCACCAAGTATATGTGTGGAGGCAGTGGAGATTAGTTTGTAATTGTAGTTGGATAGAATGTTGATGAACCGGATGGAATCCGTGGAAGAGGGGCGGTCTAGGCGGATATTGAAGTCGCCTAGAACGAGTGAAGGGATTGAGGACAAAGAACAATGAGAAAGGAGGTCAGCGAGTTCGGTAAAAAAATAAGGACGTAGGAGCTGATGAACCAGGACGGTATACAATGGCGAGATCTAGAGTGATCGGGTTAGAATAACGACAAGTGAGCAATTCAAAAGTGCAAGGACTGAAAGGGGGATTGATTTTGCGAAGAGACGCGGGGTGACGCGCGAATGCGACGATGCCGCTATGATTAGAGAATTTTGAAGGGTATGAGCTGAGGGGGCGGGCGGATTCGACTAGGGAGCAGACGGCGAATGGAAAAGTCGTCGGAATCTGAGTGCCAGGATTCGGTGAGGCAGAAGAGATCGATGGATTGCTTGGTGAATAGGTTGAGGATAAGATCGGATTTATTGAGAATAGATCTAGTGTTGAGGAGACCGAGGCGGAAACCGTGTGTTGTGGCGAAAGAGTCTAGTGGAGAAGACACATAGGAGAGATGGAGCGCCATCGAATTTTTGGACGGGTGTGGACAACTTGAAAATTTCCGTCTATGTTTCGGATGGAGAGTGATGTTTCGCCGTTTTCCTCGCGACGGCGTTTATCGATGCGGGCTGAAGAGATTTGAGCGATTTCAGAAGGGGCGCGATTGGGGAAAATTCGAGTGGTTGAAGATGACATGAGTTTGAATCGTTGAGAGATGCCGCACTTAATTCTGATATATCTAAGAACGATAAATATATTTATCGTTCAATAATATCATAAATAATATAATAATATTAGATAATAATATTTAATATAAAATATTATTATCTAAAAATAAATAATATTTTATATTATTATAAACATATATAATTTTTATAATTATGCAGAGATTTTTAGAAAAAAACTATTTATGTCTCTCGGATATGTGATGAACAACAAACAATAATTATATAGACAGTTTAGTTAATTGTAGAGTTCAATTCTGCATAGTTCGTTGATTGTAGTGTTTGTTAGAATTCGATAGATTTCGTTGTTTGTAGAATTCGGTAGAATTCGGTGGAGTTTGTTGAATTGTATAGTTTGGTAAAATTCCGTAGTGTTCGTTAGAATTCAGTAGATTTCGTTGTTTGTAGATTTCGGTAAAATTCGGTAGAGTTTGTTTAATTGTATAGTCGGTAGAATTGAATAGAGTTCGTTAGTTGTAGAGTTCGGTAGAATTCGGTAGAGTTCGTTAGTTTTATAGTTCGATAGAGTACAGTATAATTCGTACTTTATTCTTTAGAAGTCAGTGATAGCATTTTAAAGTATAATACTTTCAGCTAAGAGCTAAAGCTATCCTCCCTCAAACCTGCCTGACATGATATTACCTAGTTAGTAAAGCAACGAGTATCACCGGAATGATGCAGTTTAAAGCGCACTAATCCCTGTTTAGGACTAGGGCTATCCTCCACTCTAACCTTACTAACATTGTAGAACCTGAGTTAGTGTAGCTTTGAGCTTTGCAGGGCACAGTTTCGAGCCATGATGTTCCTGGTTAAGGGTTATGGCAATCCTTTACTCAAACCTGTTTAACATGGTAGAACCTAAGTTAGCATATCCTTGAATTTCACTGAATATGATACAGTTTTACATCATGTAGTACTTGTTAGGGGCTATGACGATCCTCCATCTGAACCTGTCCATCAAGGGTGACCCAAAATTGTCATTGCTTCAGATTTCCATAGACAAAGAATGCGACCTTTCAGATTTAGCTATCAGTGGATGCTTAAACCATTGACAGTGTATAGAGTGCGCCACGATGAGGCATTTGAATAAGGTTTGCACTCCATAAATTATATTTTTATATTCGTATATTACATAGATTATATATTATAGATTATATGACTTTAATATTATATTGTTTTATTTAGATCAATTGGTACTGGGGCCCCCTCACTTGGGTACAGGCTGAAAATCTTTTGAAAGGGCATTGTGATGGAACGTTTTTGGTACGAGATAGCAGTCATTCAATGTATTTCTTAACAATTTCAGTTGTTGTCAATAATCACGTGAGACACTCTAGAATTGAACATTCAACAGGTATCATTTGGTTTACAATATTTAACAAATTGAATCCTTTTGAATAAAGTCTTTAATTTTCTTAAAGGACTATTTAGCTTCCAACATCAAACAAGGGAGATGCGCCAGTATTCATCACATCTTCGTCACTATTCCACAGATATTATTGAATTCATTGAACGAAACGTGGCTTATTCTCGAAGTAGACGATGTTTATTCTTTTTGAAAGGATCAGACGGTTTGTTTTTAATTTTGTTTCCCAGCTATCTTTAAATATAATGTTCCGTATTTAAGGTAGAACTAACGAGCCTATTGATTTATTGAATCCTCTGTCACGATCTCAAAATGTGTTTTCTCTGCGACATATTTGCCGGTTCAAAATCCGTTGCTACATGAGAATCGACAGAATTGAAAAATTGGACATTCCAGAACATTTAAAAGATTACTGTAGACAACCGCAAATATTTGCCGAACTAGATACTTAGCTATTATCACTCTAATAATTATTAATTTATTTTTGAATTTTGAAATAAAAATCGGACTGATATTATCGTCTTGATATTGTTTGTCTTTTGACAAAAGCATCTAAACATTGGCAGATTACTAAATATAACTAAATATTCGAAGATAATTCAGATCTCTAAATATTTGCTTATCTTCTTATTTAAAATTTAAACAGATTTGAAAAATTTTAAATTTCAAAAGACAATATTATGATTTTGAATTTGAATGAGGAGTTCGACGGTGTGATAACATTTAAATTTGAAGAAAGCTGGCAAAAACTATCGATGGTTTTTGCCAGCTTTCTTCAACTTTAAATGTTATCACACCGTCGAACTCCTCATTCAAATTCAATTTATTCGAACAAGTTTATGGCATACCAATGAGGAAAATTCTGAGTCGTTGCTTAGAGGCTAAATTAAGGATGTGCACGATCTTCTACGAGTTATGGTTTTTAAAGTAATGCAAGCAGGAAGGTCTGTTACCGGTGTTTTCTCGGATCAAATACATGGGATGTACTCGACAATCTAAATCCACAATGCGGATATTGAAACAATGTTCTTTTGCTGGCGACGCTCAATTGCCATTGAGCGTCGCCAGCATTGCAGCACAATGTTCTACACAGCATACCATACCTGATAATTCTAGACACATTATTAATATATCGAGCTTCCAATTAAGTGATGACGCAGCACGTGTTCTGGAATTGGGTTTAAAATTTGGTGTCTCACATGGTAAATTTGATCGGCTAGCTGAGTTTGATTTGGCAGTTCAATTTAAAATGTTAGCTCATAAGGTTGTTAAAACTTTTCCCGGACATCAGTCTACACAAGTTTTCCTCGTGTAGAATGATGTTCCCTCGTTCGGCTGGTTGTCATGCTCTTTAACATTACAACTGAGGAAATTGATAAGAATATCACACCTCCCAATTGACTTTACCATTAAAGAAGGGAAACAAATAACAATTGGTAATTTGATAAGTAGGTGTAAACGTGTTATCGAGAAAGGATTGGTTTATAGAATTGATAGTTGCGATTGTGTAGAATTTTATGTAGGTCAAACTGGTCGAATGTTAAAAACAAGAATATAAGAACATCGTGCTGCTCTGCATACGACGGCTCACTCTGCTGTTGCTGAACATTCCCTTTGACCGGACACAATTTATTTTGATGAAGTTAAAGTCCTTGCTTATCGACAACAAGCCTTCCAACGACAGATTTTTGAATCACCGTTCATCCGCGATCTCAAGACAAAGTTAAATGAGAAGGATGGATATCACCTCATGTTGGAAGGTATTACGTAGCAAATTGACGAGATTAGCGCTGGTTTTCCTTGTTTTGACTTTTTTCTTCCTTTTTATGTTGACGTGTGCACTTTTTTGCCTTCATTTCAGATTGCTGAAGATGATGCCAGCTAGGCATCGAAATATTCAATTTAATAAATTTTGCGTTGGTTTTTGCCAGCTTTCAAATTTAAACAATATTATGAATTATTGATCACAACAAACGAGAATAGATTATTGGTATATATATTTTATTCTAATATATACATTTTATTTTAATATAATATAAAAACTAGCATTTACTAAAGAAAAACGAATGTCTTAATATAATTGTTTGATAACATCATGAAAATCGCTATAAAATATTTCGATTTAGATGGTTCTGAAGTTTTAACGATATCGGAAATTATATATATATGGTAAATACCGTAGCGATCGCGATCCTGGATCACAATGTGATTCGGCCATATATTTTCTTCAGAAATAATAAAAACAGAAAAATTGCACAAAATGAGATTCAAGACGTTTCGGCCAAGCGGCTTTATCAATTGTATGTTTATCAAAAACCAATTTTTTTAAGGTCAACCTTAAAAAAAATTTGGTTTCTGATAAACATACAATTGATAAAGGCCACTTGGCCGAAACGTCTTGAATCTCATTTTGTGCAATTTTCCTGTTTTTATTATTTCTGAAGAAATATATATATACCTTCCATCAAGTCGAAATGGAGAAATCTTGGCATCAACCTTCTCCGCTCCGCCTTACTCAAATCGTCTCTGCCCTCTCACACAATAGCATATTCATCAACTCAGATCTTGCCTTTCTTTTCGACTGAACTCACATACACTCTCGATCTTCTCTTGCTTTTCAAACCTCTCCCTTACCGTCGCTTGCACAGTGTCCCATGACTTGACATCCAATGCCTACTCTCAAAGCGTCGACTTCGTTATACTATTCGAGTCTAACATCGCTCTCTTAGACGTGATATCTTCTTGCTAACTCCGTATCTCTGTGATTTCTATATTACACTTCGCCGGTCTCATCTTCACCTACTACGTACCAAATGCAACTCATTCTGGCAGCATAAAATCAAAACTTCATTCAACTCTAAGTCTCTCTGGCATACATTTAATTCAATCCTTGCTCGCTCCTATTTGCATTGAAACATAAATCCCCATGATTATTCGTCATTTCTTCAGGCCAAAGTATCAAAGTTGCTCACTCACATCCCCGTCTCCATTTTATCCCACTCTTCCCCGCCTCGCCTCATCCCCCCGGAACTCTTTCATCTTCTTTCTGTCTCACCTGCCAAAGTATCATCTCTCCTCATGTCCTTTCCCAACAAAACCTTACTGCCGATCTCCTACCTACCACCATACTTAAATCCATATGCTCATCGATATCCCCTTTCCTCACCACCTTGTTTAACTTGTGCATTTGCAGTCGTATCTTCTCTTCACACTGGAAATCCGCCCTCGTTCATCTCCTCCTTAAGAAACAATCGCCATGGCCCTTCTTTCTATATATCGATCTATTTCACTCATCCCTACACTTTCTAAGCTCCTATTGTGCCTTATTATAATGCAGATCAACGTTTATCTCTCTTCATCCAATCTGTATCCTCCTTTCCAATCCACTTTCCACTCTAATCACTCCACAAAAATCACTTGTATGAAAGTTCACAACGACCTACTTATTTCTCGTAACTAGGCTCTATGTAGTGTTCTCATCTCCCTCGACCTCATCTCCGCCTTTGATATCGTCGACCACAACATCCTTCTTTCTCGCCTTCGTTATGATTTCGGCTTTTCTTCATCCACAGCATGGTTTGCCTCATATCATTTCGACCTTCTTTTCGAGTTTGTTTAAATTCATCTCCTCCCATCTCTATTTTTTGCGGGGTCTCCCAAGGTTTAGTTCTTGGATCGCTGTTTTTCTCTCAAACCTTACTCATTTAACTTCATGCAGTACGTCGACGACATCCACATCTATGATCAGGCACTCGCTCATCGCATACACGATATCGTCATTTCTGCCTCCAAATGTCTTTCTTCCATCTACAAACGTATCTCCCATCTTCATCTCGTTCTAAACCCAGACATGTCAAAAATAATGTGGATCTTCCCCCGTCAACCTAACATATCTTCTCCCCCCTGTTTAAAGGGAGGAGATATCCTCGCTCATCCTACTTTTACAGTGCATCATAAACTCCGCCGTTTGAGTTCTCATACGCTTCCGTCACTTCGACCACATATCCACTTATATTTCCCAACTCTCTGGCCACCATTTAAATCAGCATCCAACTCCGCCTTCTCGTAACTATTCGTCTCATCACTATCTGCTCCCTATCGTTTATGAACCTCCATTTCTTGACGACACTCGCCCCATCTCTCTATCACTGCGTTTCCGTCATTCCATCTTACTTTACGTTCCCAATTATTCTAAAGACTACGGTCTCCGATCTTTCCTTGTTGCCGCCTCACCCGCCTGGAATCAGCTCCCCTTCGATTTTCGCCACACTTTCTCCTTTATCACATTCAAATTCCTCCTCCGTACTCACATTCTCGACACATGATTTAGATTTTTGTTTTTGTTTGGTTTTTTTGTGGTCATTTAAGCGTGCGCCGGCACGCATTTGCCACGTAAAAATATTTTTTTTTATTAATACTATGCACTGGGAAATTTTAAATAACAGCATTTTAGACAGATCATATATAATGAAATTATTTATTAAATAATTAATAAATAAAATTATAATTATGATAAAATGAATTATCATAAAAAAGATTCGTTAAATCACTTTTAATTGATTGAACTCTTTTATTTTATTCATTTTATATCAATGGATTAAATGTTGAGAAAAACAACTCGCTAAAGTTCGTCATCAGACGAACTTTGTCCTGCGTTTCTGTCTCATTTCTATGCCTCTCATTTGGAATTATATTCCCTTAAATTTAGTTGCCAGCCTAACCTCATTACCTTTAAATTTATGCTTCACACTTTTCTACTGTACAACCAGGCTATGAACAACCAGGCTACCACTAGTCAATTTAAGCAGGTGCAAGCAAGTTGATTATAAATTCAGCAGCTAAGCTATCAAGGAGATCCTAATTTTTCATCTTTTCAATGTCGGCTACGTGGTATGGACTTCAGTCACATCATTTTCTTTAATATTTTGTATATTTCAGTGGACTTGTAAGTGGCTTGTCCGCATGTGCCGCTTAAAAAATTAATAAATCGATATCTATCTATTATTAATTTCATGCAAATCTTACTTTTGAAATCATAATCAACTCATCTATATTTAATTAATTAATTAATCTGCAATAAATATCTGATTACTTTTCGCGCCAATTTTCATCAGTTATATTTCTTCAAAACATTTGCTAAATTATCATTATGAATAAAACGAAATACGACGTTCTTGCCAAACACATATGTTTGCAAAGTTATCTAGATAAACATGGACTCAAGGCACAGGTAAAACTCGTGTTCATTCACAAATTTTACAAAAAATCTATTATTTATTCAAGTAATAAATAAGATTCGAATTTGATGCATAACATTAATATATGCAGAACATTATACTTGCAGTAAAAAATAGAGTCGACAATTCTATTAATTTTTTATAAATTATTTAACTCTCTCTTTTGTTCAATCAATTATAATATGAAATAAATATCTGGAAGAATTTAAAAGCACTTCGTGAAATTGAAAAGTCCAATCATCATTTAGAATGGTGCAATTGGTATGCGCAATCGATATTGTATCATTGTACCTGGAAACTGTAAATGATCTGCTTGCTAATCGTACCACTAGTCAATTTAAGCAGGTGCAAGCAAGTTGATTATAAATTCAAATTGAAATTATTTGAAACAATCATTCAATATGTAACTGTAAAATGCAACATTTTCCTTAAATATATTTTATTAAGTCTTTGTTGTGTTCTAATATGATGTAGATGCCCGCGAGTCAGCTAATTATGACAGATTTCCGCAAAAGTACTGTCTTTCGAGATCTTATAAAGATATAAATTTTATTTTAACTTCAAAATAACAGTATTTCTACTATCGTTTACACTCTTAGTATATATAGAATTAGTTAACGATAAGACTAAAGAGCTTCAGATCATCAACTATTTTAATGATTGCGATATTTTGAATGTAATTAGTATACTAGTTGTATCCGTACTGTAGAATTATTAATTAATAATACAAATTATTTAATTTTGTCATAATCTATGAAAATATATTTTATAAAGTTATAAAAAAACTAATTTATAAAATATATAAAAAAATATTTTTATCTTTATATATATTCATTAATGTATACATTTATACTGATTAACTTTATCAGATATTTTAATAAACAAAATTAATTTCAATTAAATTTGCAAAATGTAAGACGAAAGTATTTCATTAAATCTAACTGCCAAAAGCTTATAAATTCATTACCTAACGATTTTTCAATCAAATTGCAATATTTTGTTGTTGTGCTTATATTTGCTCAAGTATAAGCGTTTACATATTTCATATCATATTTCATAAAACTCAAATACGGCTTTTAAGTTTACATACTTCATACCTTAAATACATAAATCTAACTTGGACCGCCGTGCTGCATAAGCTGCTAATGATATGTAGTAAATTACTTCGAAATTTTTTTATGTAACCAGGTATGCATAGCATTGTACTCCCAATTGAATCCATATCACCGAAAAAAGTGCACCGGCTGATAAAATCCATTCAATATGTCTAACAATGGCTCAAAACAAAAGCGGATAAGTTAATATTTATCAAATTATACTACGTTGAATGACCATTGAGTAATTATATTGACCCGGTATTTTATACAAAAGTATGATCTGTAATATCACATATTCTTGCTGCTTAGGTTTTAAATATCTATATGAACGTTTCTGCCTGATTTAACAGGAATAACTTTTTAATGTTGTAACACATCGTAACAAATTATCTGAGTTGTATCATATTCAATGTTATCTATGACATCTGGTTATATACATAATTCATGTGTATTCGCTTTAATGAAAATAACGATGATTTTTAAAACCGATATTTTAATCGAATAGCAATGAATATGATACAGTAGTCTTTATAATCATTACTTCTCAATATTCGCTTATACTTCCCCGGTTTACGTCATTTACAAAATACAATGAAAACAAGCTTTAGTAAAGTATTTTTATAAATGTTTAATTTGTATGCACTCGAAAAATATATATATCACAAATATGTCATAGTTTGGAGTCCTTAAACCAGCTGAAAATGAAAGTGTCAATGATTACAAAATGGTTAATACTATGGCAGCTTCTGATATCGAAAAATGTAGGCATAAACCCCTTCCTAGCTTATTACAAAAGTATTACATTTGTTTATTTAGCAAGTTTTCAAATCGAAGAAGAATGTAATCACTGCTATGAGACTATTAATAAAAGAGAGATTAGGAAGAAATCTGTGTATATGAATATGGCTCATGAAGTTTATTGTTTAGGTAAGAGCATAATACCAGAATTAACAATAAAAGGTTTACATCGATATTTAATTTACGATCTTTTGTTCCAAAATTAAGGCGGATACATATTTGATCCATTGGATAAGGTGCGTTCAATTCCGGAGCAAGATTGGAAATTAGATTTGCGAACAAAAGCTCTTACACCGATATCTCCGGTGCCTGACGGACGAGTAAATTTTGGGTGCACAGCACTTGCTGGAAATATTTACGTTATCGGAGGTCAATCGTTTAATAACGTGTAAGTCATTTTTAGCGGATACAAATTAATACATTTTTAATATCGATAATAGTTTTTATCTGAATTTATTAATCTCACAAATTTTACGTGCCAGATCAAAATATACTAAAAAACAGCGTAATAACTGTATGACAATAATAAAACTTTCAAACTTATTAACTTGTTATACAATATATGAATGTAGAACAAGTTATTTATAAGAGATATTTCAATTGTTTTTGTAAATGTATTAATTTCAGATGAGACTTTGTTTAACTGATATTTTATTTAAATATAATTTCATTCATAATGTAACCTATTTTACTATTCCACATTTTGAATATAATTTAATCCTGAATGATATGTGCAATGATAATACAAATATCAAATGTAATTGTAATTACATATAATTCCTTATTAATCTGATTAGGTATCTGAGTCTAAGTATATTAAATTATTTATAAATTAAACATAATGATAAATAAAAATATAATAATTAAATAATATAAAATTAAGTTATAAATAATTAATAATTTTTATATATGATTTTATATAGAATTGACTAATAAATATTAGACGATGTATCGGAATAACGATTAGAGGTCATAAGAAGGAACTTCTACGCTATCAGATTTCGCCCCCTAATGGCAGCGGGGCTAAATACATACTAATGACGTATTTCCTCTTATGAAATTTGATTATCTAGTGCATCTTATTCTAATACAAAGTATATTATTTATTATTGATAAATATTTAAATTTATTTTAAATAATAAATGTTTAAATTTATTTTTAATATTATTGTGTTGATTTTTATATTTTACTATTTTTGGTTTGATGGTATTTTATAGTAGTAACCTAGTTTAAAATATGGATCTATTAAATTATTTAAATGATTTTGAAGAAAGCCGATATCATTGCATATTGTTGCAATTCTTAAAATTTCATTATTTAATGTATTATATTTTATATTATATGGTATGCATGAATGATCATGCAAAAATATGTTTCTTGTAAATTTAAATATGTCATCTTTACGATATAAATTAATAGTAGTTTTAGTTAATGTTAATTTAATGTTCATATCTAGATATACACCTTCTTTATCATCAATATTAGATTATTAAGAATAAGGCTTTCTGGATAAAATTGGTCACTCACTACAAAAATTAGTATATTTGAAAATATAAATTTCAATCTTATCCAGTAAATGCAATAATGTAGCATATAAATAGATAAATATATAGATTTACTAATTTTTTAAATGTCTCATGGAGACAGACCTCATCTTACAAGTCCACTGAAATAAACAAAAAATAAAAAGATGATGTGACCGTAGTCCACACCAAATAGTCGACGTTTGAACGATAAACAATTAAATATCATTATTAGCTGAGCCACAGGGTCCTGTTTCTAAATAGAAAGGTGCGAAGCATGAATTTAAAGGTAGTGAGGTTAGGCTTGAAACGAAATTTAAGGCGAAGAAAATTGCAAATGATAGGCATAGAAATGAGACAGAAATACAGGCCAAAGTTTAAACGATGACGAGGAATATGTAGCAGAAACTGAATCAATTCAGCTACCTGAGTCTACGTATACAATATAATTAGAAAATAAAAAATAAAATCAGAATAAGGATTAGAGGTTATCAGGAATAACTGCTATGATATCAGGTTTCGGCCCCTTATATAATATTAAATTCTGTACATTGAGCCAATGAAGGTGGATAATTTCATTTGAGATAAGCTGTTCATTGGAGATGCATGCTGAAGTGCGAATATAGCAATACAGAGGAGTAGTAGCACATTATGGGGAGTTTGAGAAAAGTGAGATGCAATAGTCAAAACAAGGTAGCAGTAAAGAGGACATTAGTGTGTTGGAAATGACCTTAACCACTTGTGGCCGAGTGGTTAAGGCGATGGATTGCTATTCCATCGGGTTCTCCCGCGTGAGTTCGAATCTTACCCTCGTCGAATTTCGCTTATAGAATAAAACACAGTTTTCACTTCACATTCTATCTATTATATGTATTTATCTATTTATCTATTTATATGTAGCATATAAATAGATAAATATATAGATTTACTAATTTTTTAAATGGATCATTAAGACAGGCCTCATATTACAAATTCACTGAAATAAAAAAATAAAAGGATGATGTAACCGAAGTCCACCCGTGTAGCCGACGTTTGAACGATGAAAAATTCTGATATCATTATTAGCTAAGCCACACGGCCTGGTTACTGAATAGAAAGGTACAAATCATGACTCTTAAGGAAGTGAGGTTAGGCTGGCGCCGAGAATTGCAAATGAGAGGCATAGTAATAAAACAAAAACGCAAGCCAAAGTTCAAACGATGACGAGGAATATGTAGCGGGAACTAAATCAATTCAGCTACCTGAATAGTTATTAAAAGAAAAAAGGAAAACTGTATTATTCTATGAGCGAACTTCGACGAGGGTGAGATTCGAACTCACGCGGGAGAACCCAATGGAATAGCAATCCATCGCCTTAACCACTCGGCCACCTCGTCTAAATCATAACATAATCTAAATTAAAAGATAAAAATGATAAATTAAAAGATAATATCATAAACATAATATCAAAAACGTAATAATCAAATAATCAAATATAACTTAAAACCAACACAACAATACACTTTATGCATCCTAAAAACAAGCAATGATCGCTTAATGTAATACTTAAATTCATATAAAATCAAATATTTTTAATTGAATGTTGCTAAAATTGATTGATTATAAAAATATGATTTTAGATTGGCATTTTTAAATTTTAAAACAACCAAAAATGCGTTATTCTCAACAAATTGTTAGACATTTAATTACAAGATAAAAAGTGGGTAACGTTAATCACGGCTTACTTGAATCAGTTTCTTAATATTGAAGCTTGTATGGAAAAGCTGGTTTAACACTTGGTCATTAGAAGACGTCATTATTTATTCATTAGAAGAACTTACTAATTAGAAAGCAGAATTGATTTTTGCACAAAATCCAGTACACTTTCTCGGGGAGAAAGTGTCAACTAATGATTACATTTTCTCCGAACGCAATTTTAAAAGACTTTCAGATAAATGCACAAATACAAATGAATAGTAGAGTTATTTACACCATAACATTATCACATTTAATAAGATAGAATTTCAATAAAACTTTTTTAGCTAACGCGAACAGGAAAGTATAAACTTGCATGCTTTTTCTGCGACCTTCGTCGGGAAGCTTAACGCGGAATGTGACTACCACATACGCCAAGCCCTCCCCCAATATTGCGTTTCGAACTTAGTCTACTCATCACTACAGAATGGTCTCATCAGTGTGGCCCTGTAGCTACACAACTTTGCGTAAGCATTTGCTTCGCATGACAACACGTGTGCTATCGTTCCTTCCTTCATCAGCTTACTAAGGTTGATGTACAAGCAACACGCTTGTATACAACTGAAGCACAATGCACGAGCAAAAGCTCTCTAGCTACTAAGCACGAGCAAAGCTATAGCGCAGATCAACATCACATATATTGGCTATATGAATTGAAAACTACTGGTGACGTATATTAATAAGAAAGAAATATTATCACCAGCAGAAATTATTCAAGAATAGTAGATTACGTGTATTAGCAGTTTTGATTTTCTGAATTCGCTGTTGAGCTAACATTATCAAAGTATCAGATACTGCAATTGTCTAGCTAATTATGTTTTTCTAATACATCTTATTATTACACAACTTTTTAACCAATGGTCAAACAAGACCTCATGTAGTCAACTGTCATGAAAATTATACATTTTGAATATGTTTATTCAAGTTAGAGAAAAACAATTTGTACGACTAACTCGCAATAAAAATTACATGATAGTTGTCGACATCCATGCTGAATCCTTCCAGCATAGATTAAAGAATCCATCCAGCATAGATTAAAGAATCCATCCAGCATGGACTAAAGGATTCATATAGCAATGACTAAAGGATCCATCCAGCATGGACTAAATGATCCATCATGTAGTGACTGAAATATCAATCAAGCGGAGACTATAGGATCAATCCAGCATGGACTAAAATATTTATCTTGCAATGATTAAAGAATTCATCCAGTACGGACAAGAATCTATCCAGCAGGGCTAAAAGATTCATCCACCATGGACAACAAGAATCCATCCAGCAGAGACTAAAGGATCCATCCAGGAGGGACTATATGATATATCCAGCAGTGACTAAAGGATCCATACGATAGGTACTATAGAATTCATATAGCAATGAGTAAAGAAGAATGCAATCCAACAGGGAAATCAAGCATTTATCCAGCAATGGCTAAAGATTTATTTAGTAGGGACAACAAGAATCCACCCAGAAGGGACTAAAATATCCATCGAACAAGGACTAAATGATTCATTCAGAAGGGGCTAAAGAATTAACCCAGGAGTACTAAAGGATCCATCCAGTAATGACTAAATGATTCATACAACAGTGGCTAAACGATCCATACATCATTGACTAAAGAATCCATACAACATGGACTAAAATATCTATCTAGCAAGGACTAAAGGATATATCCATAAATGACTAATGGATCCATCCTGTAGGGACTAAATGAATCCATTATTATGGATCACTTAGACTTCTATAACATTTTTAGAAATACCGGCTCCCGCTGATTAGAAAATAAAATAAAATAGAAATATAAAGTTGAAAAGTTTATAAACTTTTTTAAAAAGTTTATATAGTTAAAAACTTTCATCCAAAAAAATTACGATACTGTAAGTCTGTTTTAGATGTTAACTACAGGTGACAAATTTTTATTCAACGGTCGAGCATAACGACATGTAGTCTTCTGTTTTATGCATTTTGAGCGTAAATCAATATTCGATTATTCAAGATTGAGGAATACAATTTGTACAATTGACTAACCATAGTTATTACACGATATAATCGGCATCCCTGATAAATTTTTAGCAGGGATTAACGCATCCATCCTGATGGATCCTTTAGTTTTATATATAGAATTTTTATAAATACCGGTTTCCACTTATTAGACAACAATAAACTGCATGAAATATAGTTAAAAAGTTGCATCAAAAAAAATCAAGATGTCGTTAGTCTATTTTGGATGTTAACTGCACAATCCATCAACATTTACTACCTTCCTGGTTTTCATGCTATTACTGAATAAAGACAATTTTCAGTCACCAAGAAAAATAAATAAAGATTTTCTTAATAAATGACAACAGATAGCTAATTTAAAAAAGGAAACATGCTAAAACTAATGTTAATGTTCTTCCCAGTCGTAAATATTTCTTTCGTCTTGAGATCTGTTATGGCCTCAGGTCCGACGGGATCTGAGCCTCCCCCAGTCAATCCAACACGCCGCTCTCCGACTGAACCACCCTGGATCTGTTACCCTCGAAGAATCCAATCGAGGCGGACGATGCTCGGTAATCTCGAGATGAGGAGCTTAAGAAACCTTAGTCTTTGTTCTGGGGGACGTCCTCTTGAAAAGAAGACTAATCCCGAGATAGCCCAAGTACTCCAGAGGCGCTCTTGTGTTTTCTCTTTCAGTGATAGATGTTGGGCCCATTTCAGAACCCATCTTGATCCCTTCAGGATACGTTTTAGTTTATCCAGGTCAGCTTTCGCTGACCAGTTCACCGTAATGGTGAACCCCAGGTATTTTACTCGACTTGTGAAGGTAGGGAGAGGTTGATTAGTCAGGATAGAAGATAAAGCTGAGAGTGCCAATCTTTTGAGTTTTTTATTTGTCGCTGCAACGTTATGAAAGACAACCACCTGCGATTTGGAGGAGTTTAAAACAACGTTGGAAAAGGGCAGCTGATCTTTTAATCTTGTAAAGAAACCACTGATGTCAGAGACTACATCTTTGCACCTGCGTCCAGTAAACAGGACTGTGGTATAATCAGCGTATACCACAAGATGTTGATCGCGTTTGAATTTTTTGTAGAGTTCAATGGAGGCAGCAAGATACAAGATTGGAGAAAGTGGGGAGCCTTGAGGCACACCTGTAATAGGGTAGAACTTGCGTGCATCAGGGCCGTCTTCATAGAAGAATTGCTTGGTATATAACAATATTTCCACCCTGTTAACAATTCTCGCAGGTAACCCAAGGGACCTGAGAGAAGAGAAAACAAAAGGGATGAAAATGCGGTCAAATGCAGCAGTAAAGTCAAGAAAAACAGCCACAGCAAGCTGCTGACTGTTGTCTTGACAAAACTAGTGTACTATAACTATTGCTGTATGGTCCGAGCGATCTTTTACGTACCCATGAAAACCTGGTGGGATTAAATTTCACCTACATAGATGGTCGCGGATTTTACACGCAAGCGCTTTTTCATAAATGGAGATGAGAGAGTTTTGAATCGAGATTGGCCGCAGATCTTTAGGACATGAAATCGATTTCTTTTTTGGCATAAAAATACGACGGCTGATATTAATGTCAGCAACATCGGACGGGGAGGCTAGTAGCATAGTGATAACGACCTCCCTTCTCTGACTATCTGTCAAAAGCTGACACACACGAGTGGAGAGTGGCGGATGGGTTCTGGAGGTGCCCGGGAGTGGCCCCCAGGAGTTAAGGATATCTGTAAAAGATAAGTCCCTACTCCTGAAGTCACACTAAGGCGGGATTGGTTGGAGTGATTGAGTGGCTCCATAATTGTGTAGGAATAGTGACTCCTCCAAAAATTTATCAAGGCCTATTCTACCGAACCAACCTAATGCTCTATCCTTCCAACAGACAAACTTCTCCTTCTTAAATATTTTCCAGAAGGAAGACTGAGAAGGTTAAGGCGAGGAATGCTTGCCTTATCCCTACTCAGCTGGAGCCTATATCTAGTGCTCCTGTATTCATTCGAGAGTGCTTGTCTGGCGGAAACAGAGAGATTAGGAAGGTGTAGCATTTTAGCTAGTACCTTAAGTTTTGGTGGAGTGGGATTGCATATATGACCTTTATAGGTAGTCGAAAGAAACGCGGTAGCTTGCGATGAGAGGTAGGAATTAAATTCGGTCAAACTCTCATTACCAATTCTGGGGAAGGGTGGATAGCTGCCTGAAATGAAGCCATTCTGTTTGGATAAAATTGAAACCTCTTTCTAAGCAACGTATCTTCTGTTACCCGCTAAAGTATGAGGTCATTAGAGGTGGTCTGTTTTCGGCGCGACTGCTCAGTACAGATGTGTTTCAACAACCATATCTTTTGAAGAAGTAATATTTCGAGGAGAGAATTAGTTGTTGAGCAATGAAATGTGCGGGACGGTGGTTTATGAATAAGTTAGTGGTTCCTTGCTCTGCGGAGTGCTGCATTAATCCAACGACCAGTTATGTCGTTGAAGTCATCAAGTAACATATCATAGCCACTACCTAAAATACTGTCCACTAGCTCACGGCTCTTGTGAATTTCCTCTGGCCTAATATAGATATTGGCTATACTGATACGTTTCCCGTTCTTACAAAGTGATATAGCTAAACAAGACAGGCCTGGACAGGAATAGTTTAAAAAAGGGACGATCTTAAGGAGCATTTAACTAAGGTTTAAAGACCTTGAGATGAAGAGGAGTAAGGAGGGGTTATATACGGAGTAAAGTGGGGGTAAATGTGCTTGGGGATAAATCGAGTAATGTCCTGGATAAGACGGACAGACTGTATCTCCGAAGGACTATAGCATCTGCATCTCTACCAGATAGAAATCTAAGGGCAGAACCACTCCCGAATTCCACTGAAGTATATTCAGTGAAAAAGACTCACGAGTACTCTGCATTTCGTTAGATTAGCTGAGTGACATTTCCTTGACCTAGAGAAAGCTAGAAGCCGAAAGGTCGCCCTTTCCACGACAAGCCCCTACTAGGGAAGACACTTACCCATTGGCACTATCTTCATTTCCCATAAGTGCAACGACAGCATATTCGGCCTTAGATTTTACATTTTCCCGATCTTCACATGATGAACTCTATGTGAGGATGCTACACTTTTCTTTGATTACTTCAGGACCGAAGGGTCGGCGATTACTGGAGCGGTAAAAAATAAGACAAGCTGTTTCTGGATCAAGTTCTCCAATTACTTAAAAATTGCTTGTCTTGTGGAGTCGACTAACCTGATGATGTCGTTGTCAGTCATTCTATCAGCAACTGCACCAAAAATCACGGAGTCATCATTTTAATTGGGGTGGGAGGAGCAGTACAGTACTCCTCCCACCAAAGTACAGTTTTAAACTGTACTTTAAAACTGTTTAAAGTACAGTTTTTGTTTAAACTGTACTTTAAACAGTACAGTTTAAAGTTCGCACACTTTCTGGACCATACAGGGTGGGCTTCTCCACAATTTGAACACTTGGGTTGGGAGGATCACTTTTCGCCAACTTGCGAGCAATTCTTTAGACTGCATACCCCACAGAACTTCTCCTTAACACATCCGGAGCCTCAATGACCCCATTCGTGGCAAGCATTTTAGTGCGGGTAAGTTAGCTCGACGTTGCTTATGAGTTTAAACATTAGGTTATGTTTCAAAAAGGGGTTACAGGGGCTTTTGTTAGGATCTCAGCATTATCAATGGAAGATGACGCAAAAGCTATCTGGAGAGGAAAGCCGTTCTTCCCAGTCACGGACAGGAAGTTTGTTAATCTAAATAATATATTTAAAGACTTAATATCCTTCTCATCCAGGTAGGGAGAAAGATTCGAAATTTCGATGCAAGCTTGGATAGGTTTAAATTGTACTGTTCCAAGATCCATTAATTCGTGGTGGAAAAGGTTTCATACTCCTTTGCAAGCCCAGGAAACGAAAGAGATCTTGATTTCGGCTTCAAAGTAGCGTACTGAGTGGAATATAACTCTATTATTATATTTTTGAGTAAAATATTTGTGTTATCCTCCGATAACACATAATTCGCTCATCGTTTCATTCACATATGAAAAAGTGCGTTCATATGTAAATTGTTATCTTATTCACCATCATATATTGTTTAAAAGGTGCAAATCGTTGTCATTAACATATAATAGACAACAAATCGTTGTACATTATAAATTATTGAAAAACAGAGCAAAATGGTGTGTGCAAAACATACTTACGGAGCGATCAAAGGATTCGAGAAAATTCATTTAAAATGCTTACAATTCGATGGAAATTCCTCTACATTCAGGCGTGAAGCAGGTTTGTTCTACGGATTCCTTCCAGTTAGTAATGTTTTTGTGTCTACTAATGAAGGGGGGTTCAAGGGAGTTCCCCCTATCCCAAAAGCTATGAACCGTATTCAAATCAAGTTTAATGTGCCTTTAGAAAGACAAATTATTCAATTTATTTCTTCGTACTTTCACATTCAACTACAAAAAACAGAGTGCTGTTTAACTTCATTAAATATTACGATTGTAAAATCAAGATATCCTTCGCCTCTCCTGGTTTTACGAAGGAGTACGAGGCTTTCTTCGTTTCAAATTTGGCTCACCTGCGCTCAATCAAGTCTATGCCTATCCTGGCTTCATTTAAGTAAACGAATATTCCCCCTCTCATGGACAAGGAAGACATTAAGACCTTAGAGAAAAAATTAAACGTCTCTAATTTTCGTTCAGTAATGAGGAGGAGTGGATTTCCCCTCCCTATTGGATTTGTTACTTCTTTGTTACTTGGCTTTCTTCAAAATCATTTAAATAATTTAATAGATACATATTTTAAACTAGGTTACTATAAAAATAACATCAAGCAGAAAATAGTAAAATATATAAATCAACACAATAATATAAAGAATAAATTTAAACTCTTAAGTGGCAAATTTTATGGATGGATAATAAATAATATACTTTGCATTAGAATAAGATACTAGATAGTTATTTCAGAGGAAATACATCATTAGCATGTATTTGGCCCCGCTGCTATGTTGGGTAGAGGAGTTAGGGGCCGAAACCTGATAGCATAGCAGTTCCTCCTGATGACCTCTAATTCTTATTCTGATACAACGTCTGTTATTTATTAGTCAATTCATAAAAATGACGTTTATTTTAAATTTTATTTTTTATTTTTTATTTTTATTTTTAACTTGATTTAAATTATAGAAAATCTAAAAACAATTATTAATTTTATTATTTAATTATTAAATTTTGATTTAGCATTATTATGTTTTGTTTATTTTATAATTATATAACAATACGTAGACTCAGTTAGCTGATTTAATTTCCTCTCTTGATAATGCTTAAGTTATTGTACCGTCGTTCTGTAACCCTTTTCTGGGCTTAATATTCTCTTCAAGCACATCAGTTATGATGACCAAACTTACCCCACTGCAATAAGTGCCACTAATAGGGGCATTGGGAGTCGGGCTGCGTGTCTTCTAGAACATGCGGATTCGCTGGTTTGGCGGACTGCAACCTGGCTGGGGAAAGTGGACCTTCACCCCTAAATGCTTCAATTGTGGGGGAGCACATCCGGCTTGGACCCGAAAATGCTCTTCGTTTAAAGCCTATGTTGCTAGACATATCTCGCCACGTAAACCTGCCCCGTCTTTCGCGGCAGCAGCGCCCAGAATGACAGATAGTGACATCCTACTGCGGATGCAATCATCGAAACAAGCAACGCTCAAAGATATACAAGTCGTGATCGCAAGCCAATTCGCATTGCTGTTTTCAGCTCCACCGTTTTTCGGTCAAGTTCTTCTGGAATCCAAGAAAAGGGGGGCTTCAGCTCATACTGTGCCCCCAGTGAAGATTGTTAAATTAATCAAATCTTAAAGAGCTGAGGCACTGACGGGAAATTAAGATACTGCCCGTGGGCAAGTGCATTCCATAATGGGGACTTTTGGCGGGAAGGGCGACCTTTCTACCCCTGGCTTTTTCTAGGTTAGTCAATCCCGCCCAGCTAACCTAACATAATGCAGAGTACTCGTGAGCCTTTTTTACTAAATATCCTTCAGTGAAACTCGGGAGTCTCTTCATAGAAGAATTGCTTGGTATATAACAATATTTCCACCCTGTTAACAATTCTCGCAGGTAACCCAAGGGACCTGAGAGAAGAGAAAACAAAAGGGATGAAAATGCGGTCAAATGCAGCAGTAAAGTCAAGAAAAACAGCCACAGCAAGCTGCTGACTGTTGTCTTGACAAAACTAGTGTACTATAACTATTGCTGTATGGTCCGAGCGATCTTTTACGTACCCATGAAAACCTGGTGGGATTAAATTTCACCTACATAGATGGTCGCGGATTTTACACGCAAGCGCTTTTTCATAAATGGAGATGAGAGAGTTTTGAATCGAGATTGGCCGCAGATCTTTAGGACATGAAATCGATTTCTTTTTTGGCATAAAACCACGACGGCTGATATTAATGTCAGCAACATCGGACGGGGAGGCTAGTAGCATAGTGATAACGACCTCCCTTCTCTGACTATCTGTCAAAAGCTGACACACACGAGTGGAGAGTGGCGGATGGGTTCTGGAGGTGCCCGGGAGTGGCCCCCAGGAGTTAAGGATATCTGTAAAAGATAAGTCCCTACTCCTGAAGTCACACTAAGGCGGGATTGGTTGGAGTGATTGAGTGGCTCCATAATTGTGTAGGAATAGTGACTCCTCCAAAAATTTATCAAGGCCTATTCTACCGAACCAACCTAATGCTCTATCCTTCCAACAGACAAACTTCTCCTTCTTAAATATTTTCCAGAAGGAAGACTGAGAAGGTTAAGGCGAGGAATGCTTGCCTTATCCCTACTCAGCTGGAGCCTATATCTAGTGCTCCTGTATTCATTCGAGAGTGCTTGTCTGGCGGAAACAGAGAGATTAGGAAGGTGTAGCATTTTAGCTAGTACCTTAAGTTTTGGTGGAGTGGGATTGTATATATGACCTTTATAGGTAGTCGAAAGAAACGCGGTAGCTTGCGATGAGAGGTAGGAATTAAATTCGGTTAAACTATCATTTCCAATTCGGGGGAAGAGTTGGATAGTTGCTTGAAGGAAGGTCACCCTGATGGGATCAAAGTGGAACCTTCTCCTAAGCAACGTATCTTTTTCTAACCGCCAACGAATTAGGTCATGAGAGGTGGTATGTTGTTGACACGACTGCTCAGTACAGATGGGTTTCAACAACCACTTATTATGTAGCAGTAATATGTCGAGGAGCGAATTAGTTGTTGAGCAATGAAAGGTGGGGGATGGTGGTTTGTGAATAAGATAGTCGTTCCTGGCTCTGCGGTTTGCTGCATTAATCCAACGACCAGTTCTGTCGTTGAAGTCACCAAGTAACATGTCATAGCCACTACCTAATATACGATCCAGGAGGTCACGATTCTTGTGAATTTCTCCTGGTCGTATATAAATAGTGGCTTTGCTCATGCAATTATCGTTCTTACGAAGTGATATAGCTAAACAAGATAGGGCTGGAAAAGAATAGTTAAGAAGGAGGGTAGATTGAAACAAACTACTGTACTTCTTAAAGAAGACACATCTTTTACTCCAGGCTGGGTGGCTCTCCCCACATTTGGAGCAGGATGGGGGGCGTACATTTGCTGCCACTGGCTGCAGCCGGGCAAGAAGCGGAACTACACACCCCACATGTAGTCGGTAGGGATCAGCTGTAAGTCCGGTGCCCCCACTTATGGCACCGACTACAGTGAGGATAAGTGTACTCCTCATTGCCGAACATTTTGAATTTTAGGTTAAAGTCCATGAAGGGATTACATGTCGTCTTTTCCAATAACTAAGCCTGTCCCATCGCCGCTGAACAAAAACCAATTGTTAGCGGGAAGCCGTTTTTTCCTATCAGGGGGTGGAAGTTAGTAATTTCATAAGTTTTTTTAGTATCTCAATATCCCCATCATCTAAGTGAGCCGGAAGATTGACTATTTTCAATGATGCTTGGATGGGTTTGCACTCGAATATCCCCAAATCTTTAAAGTTTGCGTTAAAAAGCTCTCATAGCTCTCCAGGAGATCCTAGGATGAAAACGATATCTTAATACCACTATTGTTATATCGAACAGTGTTGAAAATTATTCGGTTGTTCATTTTAGAGACAAATTCTCTGAGGAAAGTGTTGTATAACATGTGCCTCTCTAAAGGCTTTATTATTTTGATAATCCCCAGATAAACAAGTTTGGGGATTAGGGAAAGTAATTCTTCATTGTCAGAAGTAACAGAAGCATCACTTACCTTTGGGCTGTGATGATTAAGACATACATTCACCTGATTTAGTTGAGATTTGGAAGGTTTTTCGTTGTAAATAGAAGAAAAATTGCTTTCCATAACTGCAGAATCTGATATCCTTATGATAATTCCGAATTGATCGAAAATGTGGGAAAAATACTATTGCAGTCATGATAACAATATACCAGCAATAAGGATACAAAGTGATGTTAAGACTAGCAAGGTGTGATATTTATTATTGTAAATATTGCTTACACGATCCGCTATTATTCATTGGTCGGTTTCATATTTTCCTTGTGTGGTTATTTTAATCCTATCAGCATCACTGTGCACTACAATCAGCGTGTGTGGACCTCATCAGCAGTGAGCCCACGCCAACATTTCGTGTTCCGGTTTTGTTTCTGCTTCTGCTGAACTCCTTGTCGCCAAAATGCTGGTTTATATTTGACTTTTATGTCAAATTATATGGAACACATAAATCGTGTATGAATACTTTGAATCCTTATTGTATGGTGTATTGTTAAATATTATTAATCAAATATTATTAATCAACATTTGAGTGCATTTAAATAATAGAATTCATCGTCCACAATTAGCAAATGTAATTTCTTTCATAAAGTGAATGATTTATTTGAGAAAATATAATAAAATTACAATCATTAAATTGTAAAACCTATCCATCTGTGTTAAACCAATTATCGTATTGTAACGATGAAGCCATATTCAGTAAATTCGATGTCTTTGCCTGCTATGAAGTTTATTCAAAATATGCTGCTAAATATATGTATTTGACACCTCTTGCTGATAAAATAAAAAATATGGATTACAAGCGATTAAAAGCATACAGCTGAATCGGAAGTAAATAATTAAATAAAAAACACGATCATCAAAGTAAAATACACTATAAATGTTGTTTAATCAAAACTTTTGTCAAGAACTCTTAGAGATAAACCAATTCGACAGTTAAAACGTGTAGTTAATCAGAGCATCCTTGGCCACAGAATATACACAAGCACTTTTTCGTATTTCCGTGTAAAGCAAGCTAATGGTGCATTATTCTGTCATGATATTCAGTGAGATAATCTCTAAAAGTAAGCATCGACTACTTGCCATAGGCTATATATATAGTGTAGCTGATGCCGTAGGGGTGCTTGGTATAGCGAAGAATCCATATTTACCATGCTTTCATTCAATCGAGAAATATGCATTATAAGCTTGATTTTGGGAAGATCAAATCGAGATTTATGGTCCATTGACAACGGCTGCTAGTTTATTAAGAAGGCGAACGAGTAATAAGAACTTTTCAGGAGACTACAGCTAATATTATTAGATAAATCCATTTACATTTGTCTATCTGATAAAATGTTTGTATTGAGAGGTCTTCATAGAAAACCCTAATACTGTAGTGAAATAATTTTGTAAGAAATAATATATTATAATGATAATATATTTAAAAATATATTGTATAATATGTAATAATATGTTAATCATTTATATAATGCAACATTACATATTAATACATATTACATCATTACATTTATAATACATCATTATAAATATATTATAATGATACCAATTCGCTTGTAACGGATATCAATATATTATTGTTTTTGTTTGATAATTGATAACTTGGAAAATTGAAGCTATTAAAATAATAGCGATTAAATAATATTTGTATTTAATATATGTATTTTTTATATCTTAGAATTCAATCTTTGTAATTTAGACCGTATTCGTCGGTTCTTAAATATGATACATATTCTAACGAATGGACTCGCCTTCCAAATATGCCAGCATCTCAAAGTTGGCCAGGAGTTGCAGTAGAGGAGCAAGGTAGACTTATTGTTGTTGGTGGATATAGCGTGTTGGTGGGTGAACCTCGTATAAGCTCTGAATGTTATATGTTCACTCCAGGCCAGACAACGTAAGCTTTTGGTTAAGTTTATGCATTAATTTTAAGATTTTAAAAATTAGAACATAAAATTATCTGCAAGCGTCACAAGTGATTTCAAATAAACTTTGTAGATAGCCTACTAGTTGGATCTTAAAGTGCTTATTCGCAAATTAGTAAAATTGTACCAATTAACAGTTATTTTTTATTTTTTATTAGACAATAAAAAATTAACTTTGACATGATCTAATAAGCGTGTTTTTCTCTCTCATTTATTATATATTATCTTATTATTTTATAATTAAATCTGTAAATGGTTTAAAAAGCGAAGGATTAAAAGCTGTAAAAGCGCAGAAACTTCGACTTTTAAATCTCAAAAAAGTTTCAAATTTTAAAAAGTTTTTTTTTTCAAAATTAATCTCGCAAATATTAAGAAAATGAATGTTTGTTGATTTTTTCTGCACAGCCACCGACTTATTGCGTGTGGTAGAAGATGATGGCACGCTTTTCGTTGCTCTTCAAGTGATAATAATCGAGTTCGATATGAACTCGAACTCGATTATTATAGGGAATTGATATTGGTCCTTTCTTATTTAACTATATGGAACAATAGTAATCCTACAATTTCATGATTTTGGAATAAGATAGTTATCTTTACAAAATCACACCATATTATTATCTCAGTCAACTGTAAAATGTAAGGTCATTGCAGTTGGTATGCTGATTTTGAGATTTTTTATCTATAATTTTTTATAATTTATAGATTTTTTTATAATTTTTTATCTATAATAATTTTTTATTTATAATATAAATATAATTTTTTTTTTCAAGTTTTGTGCTATTTAATAATAATATTTACATATTGAGGGTTGTCCTCAAACGGATCCCGTGAAATTGTTTTTTGTTCAGACTTTGAAATTACTCTCGCTAGGTTGTTTCTTCATTATATCAATTATTCGTAGTATTAATATCTGTGCGTAAAGTATATGAGTATCGTCTGAAAAATAATTTTTCCCATATTGTCATCGAAAACGTCTTCGCGATTACAGTGGATATCATATTCCGAGATCTGCGAATAATTTGGGCATATTGGTCATTTTTATTCTCAATTTTTTTTCTGGGCAATCCGTTTCAATAATTTATCAGTTGTCTTTCCAAAACCTCCCACCGTTGAGATAATTATCGGAAAGAAATTTGCATTCTCGACTAATCTGATTCGCTCTTCGTACTTTGCGACTTTTCAGCGCTCATGATAATCAAATGGACATTCATTTCTAGACAGAAATGAATACAGAGCAAGTGAATTGTACATAAATGTATCCAAGAAGGATCTTCTCCGTAATGTGCCCATAAAGTCCAGAGCAGCTTATTTCAGCTCTCGAATTTCTGTCTCTTGTCGTTGTTGTCTTTTCAAATAGGATATTGTCTGTTACTGGACGTAATGTAGGCTCTTTTATAACATTATGACATGTGGATCCAAGTAGTTGTGCGAACGCATTTACCACGGCATCGTGTCGGATAAAAGTGGAACCCATACTCTTACATGACAATACATGCGAGACCGTAAAAGGAGCTCCACATTGACAATCATTTCCAATAAAAGCGTGATTCCAATTATACCTCGTAGCCAGGGCATCATGGAACTCAGTAGAGTTAAGGAATAGCTCTCTCATGTCATTGTGTCGGCTGAGCCAGGATGATGCTCCGATGACACTTGCATTTCGCATGACCGTCTCTAAGTCCATTCTTGATGAAGCGATCACCTTTTTTACATTCATTACCCGATATTCTTTATCTTTTCTGATTGACGCATTTACGGCCTTTTGCAAAAATTGCAACTCCTCTCCATAATGACCATCCATTGCTGGCTCACAAATCCTGAAGGAGTTTATGTATTCATCGGTTAAAGTGCATGTAATATCCCGGATTCCCAGGCCTCCGTGATGATTCAGAAGTGTTAAAATCTTCTCCATTTCTTTGTCGTCGATATTCATGCCCAGCATCCTAGGCAGTAACTTCCCAAATAATAACGAACGATAATGCACAAACCAGCTCGATTCTGTTTTGCAGGTTCGAAGAAGGTGAATCTGTCTGTGTTGCAAAGCCCTTGTAAGTAAAATGTATCCCGCAAAGGCCTCGTAATCAACTACTTTATTAAGCTTATTCATTTCCTCCACCCATACGTTAGCACATTCACAGCATTTATTCTTTACGAATTCTGAGTTTCCAATAAAGCTACCGAGATATCTCACAATATAATATTATAAATATAATATTATATAATATTTATAATATTGTATAAATATAATATTATAAATATTATATAATATTATTTATATATATTATTTATATAATATTTATAATATTATATAAATATAATATTATAAATAGTACTTGTAAATAATATTTAATATTTTTCATAATATCATGACGCTCATTGTCTTAAAAATTGAGTGAAAACCAGCTAGACAATCAAAATTTGTATTTTAGCAAAATCAAAAAAATTGTATTCAAATTTTAAAACATTGCTGTCTTCATCATCAGGAATTGTAACAATAACAGCTAAACTTTGTGCATTTTTATACTATTTAAGGAAAACAGCTGCATATCGATTAGTTTAAAAAACAAAATAAAGGCAAAATATTCATAATTATTGGAGCTGGATCAAAGTAAAGAAGAAATTATTTTTGATATTTCGCTAACTACTGTTAGCATCTTCAGTAATTTTCTGAAGATGCTAACAGAAGATAGCGAAAAATCAAAAATAATTTCTTCTTTACTTTGATCCAGCTCCAATAATTATTTACACACTATTTTTGTGTACCTATTCCTGCTAGTGGATCGGGTTAATAATACTATGGTTAATATCGGGTTAATTAAGAATAATTCTCTTTATTTTTGATATCAAAAGTGGTTACGTATTTCCTTTGATCCAGCCCCAATAATTATTTATCAATAATGGATCATTATCAACTATTTGAAATATAAGCGAGTATGTATATAAGCATATAAAAGGATTAAAAAATACTTTATATTTTTATGAGAAAAAGCTCTTTATCGCGTTTCAAACATCGCGTTATGTTTAGTGTGATTTTGTGTGGAAAATATAAATTATTGCAAATATTCGATTTTGATTATCCATTTTTCCTTCATTGAATTATGCTTAGCTAACTTCTGTTAGCATCACCAGAAAAAATACCATTTTTAAAGTATCTTTTAATAAATAGGTATTTTTTAATAAATACCTATTTTTTAAAAATAGGTATTTTTTCTGATGCTGCTAACAGAAGTTAGCGAAATATAAAAATTAAAAGTTTGCTTTTTTGATGCTGCTCCCAAAATTCAATGAATAAATTATTTTAATAAATTATTATTATGCAAAAAGAACATAAACGTTTTTGACATAATTTTAAAATCGAATTATCAAACGATAATTAAATTTATATTATTACATAAACGAAGAAGAAGAAAATATCCTTTATTTGATAAAAATTCTATATTTCGATAGCTTCTACTATCATCATCAGGATTACAATAAAATGTTTCACTCATTTTTTAAAACATTTTATTGTAATCCTGATGATGATAACAGGAGCTGTCGAAATGTAGAATTTTTATCAAATAAAGGATATTTTCTTCTTCGTTCCTGTAATAATTATATATTTGAAATGGAAGAAGATTGTGGTTATAGTATTTATTATTAGATAATTAAATCATAATTATTGGAATATTATCAAATAATGATTAGTGATTATTAATTGATCATTTTCGAATGATTATCTGCTCAATATGATAATTTGCTTGACAAATTATCATTTAAAAAAAATGATTTTTAAATAATAAAAATCATTTAAATTTTTATTATTTAAAAATTCATTTTTATTAGTTCAATGTGTATACGTTAATTCTGTTCTAATAAAACATCAAGTTATTTATTGTTGTTATCAACATTAAAAAGAATTTATTGAAAACGTAAAGCAGATATTTTTGCGATCCTCAATTTTGATTTCAAAATTGATAAAATTGAGAATTTTGATTTTGAATTTAAAATTTTCTAAATATAAAATTTGCAATATTTAGATGGAAACGTCTTCCCAATTTGCCAATTGGAGCATGCAACGTTATGACAATTTTAGAAGATAAAATAATTTATGCAATGGGTGGTAGAACTGTAAAGGATGGGAAGACAGAATCCGTGCCATCTGTCTTTAAATTAAAGGAAGGTGCCGAAAAATGGGAAACAGTTACTGAGATTCCTGATTACGACATACGAACAAAAGGACTTTTGTTTGAAGGTAACGTTTTGTATTGTAAAACTAAATAGATTATTTTCACGAATGTCTATAAAAGCTATTTATTAAAATAGATTATAAGTAACTGATTGATTTGAAAGCGAAAATTAAATAATACTCGAATTGCTTTCAGAGTACTTCCTCATTTTTAAAAAAATTAATTTAATTAATTAATAATAATTAA
Organism: Pomphorhynchus laevis; assembly: GCA_012934845.2. Lineage (NCBI taxonomy): Eukaryota > Metazoa > Acanthocephala > Palaeacanthocephala > Echinorhynchida > Pomphorhynchidae > Pomphorhynchus > Pomphorhynchus laevis. Next base: position 63,543 of record WNNJ02002300.1, read on the forward strand.
TAAATAATTAATTAATATTTGTAGCACAACAATATTGTTTTAATTGCATGTATTAATTAATTTAAATTAATTAATTAAATTAATTAATTAAATTAATTAATTTAATTAATTTGAGTACAGTCAAAAATAATCGTTGATTTGATGTATGTCCGGTATGCTACATTAAAATAGTATTAAGTTGCAATAATAAAAATTGTAAGCAGGATAAATAAATCTCTTGTTGTAGTTTGACTTGCAGTAACTTATGGGATTTTATAAGTTAATAACTCATAACATATGAGTCAAATATATGAAAAGTAAAAATATTAGCTTTGTAAACAGTTATCATTGGTCTTATTTAATTGGCGCAAGAAATACCAAATTATTATTCTATTATTCTATATTATCAAATTATTAAATTATTATGGAATAATAATTAAATAATTACAAATAATAAATAATTGTTATAATTTATAAGTTATAATTTGTTAATTTATAATTTTTAAGTCAAAATTAAAATAAAAATCAATTTTTATGAATTGACTAACAAATAACAGACGTTGTATTAGAGGTCATAAGACGGAACTGCTATGCTATCAGGTTTCGGCTACTATTCCTCTGCCCACCATAGCAAATAAATAACTGTTATTTTATCAGGTTGCAATAATAAATTAAAGAATTTTGACTTCAGAAACTTAGAATTTTATAGATTAATAGCTTATCGTTCAGAAAGGCAAGGGCCTGCCAACGCTATGTATATTAGATCATTTGCATTTACTAAGCTGAATATACAAGAAACGGATAAACTGATAAATTCAACGTCCTCCTGTAACATAACATCTTCTTTAAACAATAAATGAAAAATTGATAAATAAATAACTTAAAAATTATATAGTAATATATGTTTTATTAATTAATGATTTATTTTTAATATAAAATTAAAGAATTTTGACTTCAGAAACTTAGAATTTTATAGATTAATAGCTTATCGTTCAGAAAGGCAAGGGCCTGCCAACGCTATGTATATTAGATCATTTGCATTTACTAAGCTGAATATACAAGAAACGGATAAACTGATAAATTCAACGTCCTCCTGTAACATAACATCTTCTTTAAACAATAAATGAAAAATTGATAAATAAATAACTTAAAAATTATATAGTAATATATGTTTTATTAATTAATGATTTATTTTTAATATAAAATAATATGTTATACTATAATATAATATTGCATAAATTCTTATAAAATAAGAACTTATCTTCTCGTAAAATAAGATATTATACTTAATTTTACTTTACAGAACAATGCTTTGTATAATTGATTTTTCAATTATAAAAAAATTGAAAGTATACACATTTTACTGAAGTCATTATTTTAAATGTTTTTACTTGAAGACGTTTTTAATTCTTCAGGTGGAGTTTTGTCACTGATCGATAGAATTATCGATAAGCGTACTGGTGAACTGAAAGACAGTAAACCTATTAAGTATTACAAGATAGAGGAGGGCAAATGGTACGATGGGGAATATACGAGGGTATCTCCCGATAAGGAGGATAACCAAGATGGTGATGATGCAGTGGAACAACAACTTGATGATAAAGATCAACGAAAGATTAATAAAGAGCCTCGTAAGGTTGATGATAAAGATCAGCGCAAAACCAACAGAGCACCTCGAAAGGTTAACAAAGAAGATCACAAAATTCCAAAGAAAAAGCGTACAAAATAAGACGTCCAGTATTAAGATTAATAAGAGAATAAGACATACAGCAATTTAAATTTCAAAAATTTTGAAAAGATGTTATTAGCAATTGAGTAAATATTAATTGTTGTATCTAGCTGGTGCCAAAAGCAAACTTTCCATGTATAAACTATTCTTTATATCGAAATTAACGTGATTTAAAAATGTCAAAAAGCAAAAATAGTTCACAAAATTAAATCACATAACAGAAATATCACGAAAATTCCATATGAACTATTGATTTTTCTTGTTATTAATATTAGTAATTAAATTAACTATTCAGAACTTAGTTCACTAGCATCAATTATGAGCAACATAACATGATGACATCATAATGATGTCATTGAAAAAAATGACATAATGATGACATCATAACGACATTAGAATTTTGCCATTAAATTATTTTTCGTTATAAATTAATGATTATTTTTTAATATACGGCATTTTATAGTTTTCAGAAATAAGTTTTATCCTAATGACGATAGCAATCAGATATCGAAAAGTTGACTATTTTTTAATAAAAACGTTCAGTTCACTCTCTTCTGTAGAACTCATCCTTGAGCAACTTTTAAATAAAAACGTGTGGAGTTTAATTAAAATTTAATCATTTTAATTTCACTAAAATAAATATAATTTAAATTATTAAATATTGACATCTTCAATTACAATTATAATCGAAGATAATTGATAAATAAGAGTTATAATCTAAATATTTTAAATTACTAAATATTCATGTCGTCGTGAATCTGATTTTAAAAGCATAATCTCAATGTGCAACTGAAAGCTGATAAAATATAAGTTTTGTATTTAATAAAAATTTGAATTTTCTGCATTAAATTTATTTGAAGAATAAAGATATTTTTAACTTATCGTGATATTTGTGGAACACCTACTGTTTTATCAAGGTTGAGTTTTTCTTTGCACCAAATACATTTAATTCTATACTAAAAGAAAATCTATATATTAAATATAATATATTTAATATATTATAGCAAATAGTTATTTCAATAACTAACGATATTATCTTCAAGAATGAAAGTAAAATTTTCATTGTTTTGTCTCGCTAACAAACCAAATTAAACAACAGTAAGAAATAGTATAACTCAGAAATGGAAAAATATAAAATTATTGCTGAAATTATTTTATTGGCATATTTAATTAGTGACGTGGTGTTAATGGATTTATCCAACTTTTGAATTATGGCATCCTCTTAAATAAAAGCAAATTATATTTGTCCTTTTGAGTGTATAAAAAATATAATTATTAAACAAATGTTTATTTCCTAGTTCTTCAAAATGATATTTCAATTTTTATAATTCCAATAAATTGTTATAATTGTATTAACTTATAATTCGTTCATATAAAGTAAATTTATCATTTCACAAACGTAAAATGATATTTAAATTTTGAATTTCCAGGAACTATCAGTTATAGTTGAACGACAATAAAAATTAGTTTGATATTTGGCCAGTAACTACTAGCATCTTATAACATATCATAATATCTTATGATATGACAAAAATAAATATTATATAACATATCGTATTATAATATATCGTAATACAACATATCATAATATAACATAATATATCGGGCAAAATACAGCGATATTGACGAGCGCAAATACTCGTTCACGCGTTTGGTTGTTGAAACGCTCGGAGCGTTTGGTCCCAGTCTAGTCAAGATTTTGGATGCAATCGGAACGAAACTTATTCGTTCAACCGGAGACATCCGGACACGCTCATTAGTGATCCAACGAATAAATGTGACGATACAACGCGGATTCGCTGACTGTTTTCTTGAAAAACTTTTTGCTAACGTTCTCAATGTAAACGTAAATTTTGTATTTATTAATTAATTTAAAAATTTTTATAATACTTTAAATTCTCTTATAATAATATTTCGAATTTTGTTAAGTTCTTGCACAATTAATTTTGTTGACGTTTCTTTAATCGTTTCGCTTTCGGTGTTTAATGTATTAAAACACCGAGTTGGTATCTGTTTTTATCTATTTCTCTATATTCATTTTATTTTTAATTAATATTTACACCTCTTTTCAAAATATTTTATTTGGTTATTTCTTTATGTAGAATAGAAAATGGAAACAGACAACAAAAATGAAGGATATAATTTGGTTAGGGTTTTGTTAATACATGCCTAATTATGATAATTTGGTTAATAATTTGATACATTGATGATATATGTGCATTTAATTGTAATAATTTTTATTCAATTAGTGAGCACATTTATCCAGAAAGCCTTATTCTTAACAAAACCAATATTAATGATAAAGAAGGTGTATATCTAGATATGAACATTAAATTACATTAACTAAAACTACTATTAATTTATATCGTAAAGATGACATATTTAAATTTACAAGAAACATATTTTTGCATGAGCATTCATGCATACCATATAATATAAAATATAATACATTAAATAATGAAATTTTAAGAATTGCAACAATATGTAATGATATTGGCTTTCTTCAAAATCATTTAAATAATTTAATAGATACATATTTTAAACTAGGTTACTATAAAAATAGCATCAAGCAGAAAATAGTAAAATATATAAATCAACACAATAATATAAAGAATAAATTTAAACTCTTAAGTGGCAAATTTTTATGGATGGATAATAAATAATATACTTTGCATTAGAATAAGATACTAGATAGTTATTTCAGAGGAAATACATCATTAGCATGTATTTGGCCCCGCTGCTATGTTGGGTAGAGGAGTTAGGGGCGAAACCTGATAGCATAGCAGTTCCTCCTGATGACCTCTAATTCTTATTCTGATACAACGTCTGTTATTTATTAGTCAATTCATAAAAATGACGTTTATTTTAAATTTTATTTTTATTTTTTATTTTTATTTTTTAACTTGATTAAAATTATAGAAAATCTAAAAACAATTATTAATTTTATTATTTAGTTATAAAATTTTGATGTAGCATTATTATGTTTTGTTTATTTTATAATTATATAACAATACGTAGACTCAGTTAGCTGATTTAATTCGTAAACTATCGAAAAATGTTGTGATAAAATGGTAGTGTATAAATGGTAGTTCTGTGTTCCGAGCACAATAAATACGGCTTGCTATTTAATAAAGAGCTCTTTATTTGAAGAAATCTTTATTGTCACTTAATTGATTGGACTTTGGCTGAACCTACAAATAATAATCATTAATTAATAAAAAATAAACGAAATGTTAGAATAATGGATAAATTAATTATATTTCCATTCTTACATCGAAGGGATTTTTGAGATGAGCTTTCAATTTAATGATTGCATCTCTCTATATATTACAGTCTATGAGTTGGAAAATAAATTGTTATTTGATTTGACAATTAATTTGACCTAAAATTAATTTTAAAATTAATAGATTCAAGACTCTAATCTTTTTTGAATAAGAATAAAATACTAATAAGTGATTAACTGTTAGGATAATTGGCCCTATCTCCTGCTGATTGAATCTCTAAATAAAAAGATAAAGTAATTAATCGACCATTAAAAATAGATAAATATCTTCCACTGGCCGCGGAAGATAATATTTTAAATTATTTGTTTCCAACCTTGTTATACTCTATGATCACACTAAATACGTCTCTTATGGTTTCAAAGGGACACTAGATCGATATTAATGACTATGTATCCAAATACATTTTATTTTATACTAAAATAATCGCATCAGCTAATTGAGTATTTTAATTAAATAATAATAATTAAATACATACGATGTATTTATTTATACATACGATGTATCACAATAACGATTAGTAGTCATCAGGAGAAACTGCTTTGTTATCATTTTCCGGTCCTCATTCCTCGATCCAACATAGCAGCGGAATAATAATTAAGATGTATTAGAATAAATATGTAATAAAATCCTTATTCGATGTATCTTAATAAGGATTCATTTTAGCCCTTATTTTTCGACCTAACACAGCAGCGAGACCAAATACGTGCTAAGGACGTATGTCCTCTTATGAAATTTGATTATATAGTATCTTATTCTAATACAAATTATATTATTTATTATCCATCCATAAAAATTTTCCGCTAATGATTTTATATTTATTTTTAATACTATTGTGTTGATTTATATATTTTACTATTTTCGGTTTGATGGTATTTTTGAAGTAACCTAGTTTAAAATATGCATCTATTAAATTATTTTTAATTTAATTATATTAAATTACGCAGTACAATAAAGTTCTAATCTTTTTCTGTGATGTAAATCTAAAAGTTTACCTCTTCTTATCTTTATTTTAAAATAGTCGTCAGGCTAACTTTGTATATGGCTAACCGCTGAATCAGACTCTCCTTCATGATTTTGATCTTAGACATTCTCAGGTTGTTTCATATGTTCATTGAGTCACTGGTTTCATCGAGACATGAGAGACGGAGTATTCCAAGAAGTATATTAACCTTGCAGTTTAGCAGATATTTCTAGTCTGAATTGTGCATTTCAGCCCAGTTGACAAGGTATCAAAGTTGGTTAATGATGTAATATCTGCACATTTTGTGCAAAGTTTATCACCACACGGTCCTGAACCGTTGGTTTTGTAGGATACGACGCAAAGTCAAATCATTAAAGAAGCAAAAATGAATAAATCGGATTCAGTTTTTTCATAACATGTCGGAGTTCAAAGCAATTGCAATTCCAGCAAAATTCCTTACGAAAAATCAAAATTCAACGAAAAATATCAGGTATTCTCAGATAATACACACTGCAAGCAAAAGGTTAGTTCTGTTTCTATTGTTTGTGACGATGAAGGGTTACTTCCACCCATTCCCAAACTTACAAATTTGGGTATTATAAAGATATCAAAGCCCGTTGCTAGACATTCATTATTTAATATTTTCCTAAGGAAATTTTCTACTGAACTTAAAAATAGAGTTGTTTTTAACTGTGTTCGATACAGTGAATCAGAAATAAAAATTTCTTTCGCCTCGCCTGAGGATCTTAAAAGATATGCTGTATTTTTTGAATCCAATTTGTCCGAATTTGGATCGTTTGAACAAAAACCAATCATGGCCTCGGTCAAAATATCGAATCTCCCGGCCCACCTTGAAAATGAGGATATTGCATTACTAAAAAGTAAGTTCAATATTTCCAGTTTTCGTCAACTTATGGGAAAGAATGGCTTCCCCTTAACGATCGCTTTCGGTTCTGCGGCAATTGATCAAGCTGAGTTACTCGTCAGATCTGCTAATAACCCATTTTTGGGCTTCAATTTATCCTTTAAAATAGTTGGCAGGGAAGAATTTACATACCCCCATTGTAGTCGGTGCCATAAGTGGGGGCATTGGGCTTCCAGCTGCACCTTACCGACTACATGTGGGGTGTGTAGCTCCTTATCCTGCCCAGCCGTAATGGACGGCTGTAAATGCTCGGCCCTCCTTTCCTGCTCCAACTGTGGGGGGGGGTGTCACCCTGCTTGGAGCAGGAGGTGTAACGTCTTCAAAGATTACGCCAACAAATTCTGTTCAACAGCTACCAAGAAGCCGGCCTCTTTTTCCGAAGCAGCTGCCCTGCCTTCTAACGTCGGGTCAAGAATGACGGACGCCGACATCTTTAGAGCCATAGACATCCGTGCCGCTGTGAATAAGAAACAGACTGAGGAATTAGTCAAGTCTCTGCTCGGTGCCCTCCTCACGGCACCGTCTGTTCCGATTAATGCAGTAATACCGCCTTCAAAGAAAAGGGGGGCTTCGGCCAATCCTCCCATCCAACCCTTAAATATTGGGAAACTATTAAAGTCTAAGGCTAGAAGGGGAAATGAAGATGCTGCCCAGGGGCAAGTACCTACCCTGGACGGAGCTGGTGGCGGGAAGGGAAACCTTCCTGAACCTAGCTCTGTCTAGGTAGGCAATCCCCCATCCAACTAATCCATCACAATGCAGAGTACTCGTGAGCCTTTTTCACTGAATGTCCTTAAGTGGAATTCGGGAGGTGCTTCTGCCCTCAGACTTTTATCTGGTAGAGATGCAGATGTTATAGTGCTTCAGGAGATGCGGTCTATCCGTCTTCCCCAGGACATTACTCGATTTATCCCAAAGCATATATGTTCCCACTATACTCCGTACTTAGCCCCACCTCACTCCTCTTCATCTCAAGGACTCTTGACCTTAGTTAAGTGCTCCTTAAGGTCCTCCCTCCTATTAAACTACTCATGTCCAGCCATGTCTTGTTTAGTAGTTTCACTTAGTAAAAACGGTAAACGCCTCAGTCTAGCCAATGTCTACATCCGTCCAGGGGAAATTCACAAGAACCGTGATCTCCTGGATAGTATTATTGACAGCGGTTATGACATGATACTTGGGGATTTCAACGACAGAACTGGTCGTTGGATCAATGCAACGCTTCGCAGAGCCAGGAACGGTTATCTTATTCACAAACCCCCATCCCCTACCTTTCATTGCACATCAACAAATTCTATCCTCGACATTTTACTGCTTCACTCGAGGTGGCTGTTAAAACCCCTCTGCACAGAGCAGTCGCGCCAGCAATTGTCCACCTCTCATGACCTAATTCGTTGGAGAATTGAGGAAGATATGTTGCTTCGCAGAAGGTTTCACTTTGATCCGATCAGAGTGGCCTTCTTTCAGGCGGCTATCCAACTCTTTCCCCGAATAGGAAATGAGAGTCTGACCGAATTTAATACCTACCTCTTTTCGCAAGCTACCGCGATTCTATCGACTACCTATAAAGGTCGTATATACAATCCCACTCCGACGAAACTCAAGGTCCTAGCAAAATTACTGAACCTCCCTAATCTCTCTGCTTCCGCCAAACAGGCCCTCTCGAATGAATACTGGAGCACCAGATACAGGTTCCAGCTGAGTAGGGATAGGACGAGTATCGCTCGCCTTAATCCTTCTCAGTCTTCCTTTTGGAAGATTTTCAAGAAGGAGAAGTTTGTTTGCTGGAAGGATAGAGCATTGAGTTGGATAGGGAATGTAGGCCTTGATAAAGTTTTGGAGGAGTCACTAGCCCTACACAACTATGGAGCCACTCAATCACCTCAACCAATCCCGCCTTGGTGTAACTTCAGGAGTAGGGATCTATCTGTTACGGATATTCTTAACTCCTGGGGTCCACTCCCGGGCACCTCCAAATCCGTCGTTCCACTTTTTTCTCGAGTCTGTCAGCTTTTGACAGCTGATCAGAGAAGAGAGGTGGCCGTAACAATGCTTTTAGCCTCCCCATCTGATGTAGCAGGCATCAATATTAGTAAGCGTGTTTTTATTCCTAAGAAAAAATCCTGCTCATGTCCTAAAGACCTGCGACCCATTTCGATTCAAAATTCCCTCGTGTCGATTTACGAAAAAGCGCTTGCGCGTAAAATCCGCGACCATTTAAGTAGGCGAAATTTGATCCCTCCAGGTTTTCATGGGTTCGTCAAAGGTCGCTCGGTCCATTCGGCAGTAGGTGAGTTGGAGCAGTTTTGTCGGGAGAATAGCCATCGCCTAGTTGTGGCTATTTTCCTTGACTTTTCTGCTGCATTTGACCGCATCTCCATTCCTTTTGTGATCTCTTCTCTTAGGTCCCTCGGGTTGCCTGCGAGAATTGTGAACAGGGTGGAGATTCTGCTGTACACCAAGCGGTTTTATTATGAAGACGACCCTGATGCGCGTCAGTTTTACCCTATTACAGGTGTGCCTCAAGGTTCACCTCTTTCTCCTATCTTATATCTTGCTGCCTCCATTAATCTATTCAAAATATTTAAGCGCGAACAACGTCTTGTGGTGTATGCTGATGACACCACAGCCCTGTTCTCTGGACACAGGTGTAAAGACGTAGTTTCTGACATCAGCCGCTTCTTTTTAAGATTAAAAGACCAGTTACCCAAATCCAATCTTATTTTAAACTCCGCCAAATCGCAGGCGGTTGTCTTTCATGGCACCACTGCAACAAAGAAAAAACTTAAGAGATTAGCACTCTCAGCACTTTCCTCCATATTTGCCTCTGAACCACTCCCCACCTTCACATGTCGGGTAAAATACCTGGGGTTCACCGTTACGGTGAACTGGTCGGCGAAAGCTGACCTGGATAGACTTAAACGTATCCTGAGGAAAGCTAGGTGGGCTCTGAAACGGGCTCAGCATCTGTCATTGAAAGGGAAAACCCAGGTACGCCTTTGGGGTACCTGGGCTATCTCGGGACTAGTCTTTTTCTCAAGAGGACGTCCCCCAGAGCAAAGGCTAAGGTTTCTTAAGCTCCTCGTCTCTCGTTTACCCAGCATAGTTCGCGCCGATTGGATTCTTCGGGGGGTGAAAGACCCCGGGTGGTTCAGTCGGAAGGCGGCGTGTTGGATCGGTTGGGGGGCTCAGATCCCCCTGGATTTGATGCCTTGAACATTGAAGAAGACTAACACGTGCTGTCTTGTTATTTCTTTTGTTTATCTTGGAACTGATCTGACATTTATTTATTCTTTCACCATGTATTATTTGTTATTAAGAAAATCTTTATTTATTTATTTATTAGAAGCAAAATAATGCCGGAACTTAACCTTCTGATGAGGCCGGTATAACACGCAATGCAAAAGCAAGTGAAATAATATGAGTATCCAACACTCAGGCATCAGTGAATATGAATCTGGAAATTTTAAAGTGAATACTGACTTGGATTTTAATCTACAATTATAAATATTTGAAATCATCAATGAAAAGTTTCATAACTTGGAAATGATAGAGTGACTGGATGAATAATCGAACGTACAAAGCGTGTGCCAGTGATACGACGAGGGTCTGAATCGTAAAAGAAGCAAAATAATTTTAATGGGAAAATGCAGGTACTCAACTATCTGATGAGCCTGGCTGTACCATACAAAGGCAAAAGTTTCGAAATGATCTAAGTAATAATATTATTGATGTGTAATAATATCATTGATCACAATTTATTTATGCCCACGCAAGACATTATATTTAAAAACCAAATGAGTAAATATAATATAATCCCTACTTATTAACGAATTAAATTGTTTTAGTGGTTTATTTTATCTTCAAAGTGTAATGCTTTGCAAATATTTTTATAATTTGTAACGTTTAAGGTAACTATAAAATCCATTAAAAAATGGAATAATAATTAAAATTTATAATTTATAATTAATAATTATAATTATTATATTTAATTATTAAAATTCGAAAACTACGATCTCGCATCGGCGTGCTTCTCTCAAAGATGTGTTCGCGCTGCATCCGCGCTTCACGTTCTGCAATCCATCGTCCTTGCGGAATTTATTGCCCACATTGATCAGATTAAATAAATTAATTTATTAAAGGACCCATTTGCCGGTAACCTTTCTAAAATAATTTAAGAAAGGTTAATAATTAATTTTTAAAAAAATTAATTATTAAAATATTTTAAATTATTAAATTTTATTTTATCATTTCACAAACGTAAAATGATATTTAAATTTTGAATTTCCAGGAACTATCAGTTATAGTTGAACGACAATAAAAATTATTATTTTCCACCTTCTCATTTGACAACAGATTATATGTACAAAGGGACCGTGCCGCGATTGGCTCCCCATTAGGGTCGACTCTAGCAGACTTATTCATGAGGAAGGTATAAGTAAATATATATTCGCGCATAAAATGACTAATGACTAACTAGACATGTGTATGACGTGTTTATGTGTATCAAGGGACGACATTATGCCACGGAGAACGTGTTGGGTAGTTAACCGACTTAGATACGAGAATTACACGGAGCATACGTCTGGAACAAAAAGGGGTCGACATAAAATGCATGCATCACAATGATACGACTACTACAAGGATATACTGAAAGGTATGTGTTATCAACATTATTACACTGTGGACTTCTACCTTCCCAAGGAAAAATATAAAATGTCCACTGCTCGCTCGTTATTCATGTGAATGCTTAGCTTAACTAAAGACGATTATAAAAATGAATATAATAGTGCAATCGCTGTTTGACTCGAATTACACTCTATGGGCAATTAAAAGATCCCATAATGCAGCAATGATGAGTTACATCAAGGGATCTGTCAGCAATTCTAGGACTGAAACACGATATGTAATTTTTCCCTTCTGGAGTGATCACGCATACGATCTAATTCAGTGTGTTATTGGTAAGGCATACAGAAGCACTGGCTCACATAATACAGTATTTCTGGGTTATGTATAATCAAGCCCATATATGTAAAATTTGGAGAAATCTACAGTATTCAATGTAATGATTGTGGTTCCCGTTACATTGGTCAAACAGGCGAAAGCTCACTGTTTGGTTATTAGGCATAAACGCGCAATACGGATATGACAAACCAGCTCAGCTGCGTGGAACCATATTGCTGCTCATGGACACGATATAAATTTTGCCGGTGCAGAGATTATAGCTCATGAAAGTTATATGGCTATAAGGAAAATAAAATAGGCAATTACTTTACGATATCACGATCCTTCTAATAATTTCGAGGGCAATAAACAAGATGTTCTAAACCATCTAACTACTAACGGCAAGTTTATTTTTCGGACTAACTTGACAGTTGATTTCTGTCAGATCATTGTTCGCTCTATATTTTTTATTGTAATGTGTGCATTGTCATGTTACTGATGATGATCGCAATAGTGATCGAAAATTTGTAACAATAAATTTTTACGTCGACTTCTCTCAATCTGTTCAATTTTAAAAGCAATGGATTCTGCTTTCACAATGATCTCCTCACAGCACGGTCGAGATGCTTTGCTACGCTGTCGTAAACTCTGTACAACTTAAGATAAAACATTTTATCAAAATTATTTTTGTCATTGCTATGGTGAAAACCTAAATTGAACGAGTCATATCTAATGGGATGACTAAACATCTCCAATGGAATATTTCGCTAGTAGTTACTAGCGACAATGTGAAAATAAATTTTTTCCTTCAACTATACCTGGATATTTAAAAATATAAAATGCATATAAGGATGGATATATTTCTAACAATTAGACGGTGTTATGGAACTACCGCTTTGAAAATTACGCTAAAATTGTAGAAAAACAAGATGTAACTTTTTTTCATTTTGATGCTAATCTCTGAAGATGCTTGTAACTACAAGCGAAATATCAAAATACATTTTCTTGTCGTTTAACTATACATGATTGTTTCTGGATATTCAAAAATTTAAAATACAGATCACGATGGATCTGTATTTCTGACATTTTATTAAAATTTTATTTTGCATTAAAATTGTATGATTATAAAACAACCTTTTAGTAATACAACGGCTCTAGCGGTGGGCGTTTTGGTGCTGGGCATACAATTCCTTAAAACAAACGACATTAATAATAGTTAGTTTACAAGCTTAAAAGGTTGATACCTATAACATCTCCATTTATCGTTACTCTTGAGGAAACTTTCAGAGGAACAAATTTTCCACAAACTAAATTGACAAAAATGTTCATAAGAAACAATTTTTTATAAAGCGCTCACGTCTCATGACTCCAGCCAGATAACTTGATATTATGCTTCCAGCCGCTGTAGTAATCCTTACAGAATCGGGACAGCTACATTCTTTGGCTATATTACCAAAGTATATTACTTTATTGTAAGGTAGCATTTGATTGCACTCAACTATTTTCGAATTGCCAAATTTATTCATTATCGACCTTTGTGGTTCACTGGGCGTGAATTCAAATGAGAATTCGTGAAGTGCAGCGTTATTAAGATGTAGACAGTAAATATTACCCAATGAAATTAGTAAAATCAACAAAGGAATCATTTTGATATTTTGTTGAATCTAAATTCACAATTTTAACATTTTTGCGGTTTTACAGAATGGCCATCAGTAAATCGAACTTCCAGTAGATAAAACGTCTAATTTTTACAAATTAATTGCATAAATTCAATTGAATATTGATTTCGAATAGCATTTGTGATAAAATGATGCAATATGTAGTCAAAATGTTTGCGCCTTGTAAGTATGATTGATTATTTAACCAAACAATTTTCCGGTCGATTTCTGATGTGTAAGAAATCAACCAAATAAAGAAGTCAATTAAAATTTTGAAATTAGAACATCGATAAATCGATTAAACATGAAATTATAATGTTAAAAATTTAAATTTGTATTCAAAAATGTAATTTATTTATATTTCAATTTTTTATATTTTTTTATATTTCAATTCTTTTATATTTAAATTCGAAATTATTATATTTTGGTCGAATGTTCAAATGTTCAGACGTCGAATGTTCTGATAACTCGCTATGCCGCCCATCAATCTCTCAGCACCTAGAGTTTCTTATATTTCGCCGAAAACTGATCATTTCTTTGGTAAACTGCATGGATCCTTTCCCACTTTTATTAAAATCCACAATAAATTCTGAGGGGTGTATCGATTCTGCGGACGCTCTAGATCGAGTAGTTTAATCATTTGGCCGATCGCCAGAGGCTGATTTCATCGAATCAATCATTGTTGATTATACTGCGGTATGATTGCATAACACATTAAAGGCGGAGGCCAAAAATATAACGGCTTTTAAGTTGATTTACATATCTCCTTGTAATTATTTCTTGTTAACAATAAATATGTTGTTATTTACATTCATGTAATTATTCGTGTTGACTACGTAATTTGTGTGAAACCTCGTATAATTCGAATAAATCGCAATAATTAGTATAAAACCATTAAATTATTTTAATTTAACTAAATCATTGATTTAAAATACTTTGATGCTGATCCATTTTTTTTAATTTAGAACTTTGGCGCAGGATTAATAAACTAATTTGTTTTGATATTTCGATAGCTGCGGCTATAATTAGCAGAAACAAAACGAGTCTCATATTAATGAAAGATTTTAAAATTCAAAATATATATCAATTTATATATATATAAATATATATGAATTGTTATCAATTTATATTTGTATAATGATATCAACAATTGGTATAGAGTTTAATATTTAATATTCAAATCAGAAATTTAAATTATAAGCTTTATAATTTAAATAACAATACTATCTATTACCTAACATCTTTTAAATTTCAAATTTAATTTCGAATATTTTTTGAATATGTTTTACAACTAATTTAAAATCTTCCCATTATCATTCTAAAAGCAATTATAATTTTTTGAAGAAAGGAAGGTCAGGAGCAGTTATTGAACTAAATGATACACATTTTCGCTCGTTGCATACGAGCCTCTTCAGGATACAAAATTTATAAATATTATTCTAATAAAGATAAAATTTTAAAATTACTTAATCTCTTGACAAATAAAGTGTGAACTTTTGTCAACAAATTTTAATTTAGAATATTAAAAAATTATTGTCTAACGACACTTGATGTGCTCTTAAATTGTTCAGGGCGTTTCGACTATTGCGATAATCCTTTTTAAAAACATTAAAAACATAAAAAACTTTTTAATAGATAGAATTATATTTTTATTTCCGATTAAGATCCGAAATCTACAACGTTAAAAATAATTATTAATTTTTTGAAAATTAAAACAATTTAATTTTTAATTTAAAAATTAAATTACCAAAACAACGTTCATGTAAAATTTTGAGCTTTAACGATTCGGAAAATATGGCTATTGAGCTTTAACTATTCGGAAAATATGTCTAAATTATTAATAATTTTATACATAAAAAATTTTGTATATTTAATAATTTATTATTTATTTTTTATATTAAAGGTGTTTAAACATCGATAGGAATAATAAAATAAGAAATCATTGTTCACAAATTTTTAAATAATACGTTCGATGTGTTCTTAATTATTTTGAAAATATCCATTTTAATTATTTTAATTGTTATTATTTATAGAATAGATAAAAAGAAACGAGAATTTATTCTATAAGAAGGTTTAGTTTAATATTTCAATAGCTGCTGTTATCATAGAAACATTTATCAGTTCTATCATCAGGAAAAAGTTCATGGTGATAACAGCAGCTGTTGAAGTATTGAACTGAACCTTTTTATCGAATAACTTATCATTTCTTTGGTTTTATTCAATAAATAATTCTTCTTAAATTGTCCAGACCGTTTAAACATCGAGAGGAATAATAAATATAATAATATAATATATTATTATAATATTAATATATTATTAAATAATAATATATTATTCTACATTTATATATTAGTATAATTACTTTTTATATTTCATCTTTATAATAATAAAGAAAATATATTATTCAACATTTATTAAGTGTTATGTTTTGACATAAAAAAGAATGATGTATATATACAATGAAAACGGAAAAGGATTATTGCAATATTTTAAAATTTGTGAACCATATTTTTTTATTTTATTATTCCTATCGATGTTTAAGCACAGTGTACAATGAATTAGAATCGTTAAATATAATTTTAAGATGTATAAAATTATTAATAACTCAATAGACATATTTTCCGAATAGTTAAAGCTCAAAACTGTACATGGAATTTGGTAATTTAATTTTTAAATTCAAAATTAAATTATTTTAATTTTCAAATAATTAATATGTATTTATTAATTTTAAAGCTGTTTATTTTAACTTTGTAGATGTCGGATCTTAATCGGAAATAAAAATATAATTCTATTGATTAAAAGGTCTTTTATATTTTTAATGCTTTTTAAAATGGATTATTGCAATAGTCTAAAATTTGTGAACAATAATTTCCAATGTTATTCCTCTTGATAATTAAACGCCCTAAACAATAAAATCGTCACTAATCGTTATTTATGGATATATATATTATCATCAGTTTGAGATATTGATTTTAAAGATCATGTTCTTAAAATTTTAAGATTTTAAATATTTGTTTATCTGCTATTTTATATCAATTGTAATATTTATGCTTAAAATTTGAGCAAATCTATTTATAAAATGTTCATTTTTATATTACACAAGATTCGCATAAATTATTTAAATACTTGCAAAAAAAATATTTTTTATCAAATGCGTGATTATTTATCTATAAATAAATTTAATAAAATTAAAACTATGTATATATAATTATAGAAAATAAAATTATATTATTTTATAGAAATAAATATATTATGAATATTATAAATTATAATATATAATATTAAAATATTATTAATAATATTATTATATTATTAATATTATGTTTCGAATATCAGAAACATTCGAATGCTCGCTGACTGCTAAATGTTACTAGAAAGCTACTTAAAAGTTAATTAAATGTTACTTAAAAGTTGATTTAATTATAAATTTATAATTAAATAATGAAAATCAACTTATTAAATAATCAAGTGACCAAATCATGTGATTATAATGAACCGTAAATTTTACTAT
The DNA here is from genome assembly GCA_012934845.2 of Pomphorhynchus laevis. NCBI lineage: Eukaryota > Metazoa > Acanthocephala > Palaeacanthocephala > Echinorhynchida > Pomphorhynchidae > Pomphorhynchus > Pomphorhynchus laevis. Next base: position 80,534 of record WNNJ02002300.1, read on the forward strand.
TTTAGTAAAATGTATTAAATATAAATGAAAAATTAAATAATATAAGAATTTGCAAAACTAATTTATTTTTACAAAATAAATTATAAATTTGGGAATTTGTTGAATAAATTCCCAAATGTTAGCTTTTTTTCATAAACCGAAAAAGAGTCAGTAAGGAATAATAGTTTTTGGATTATTTAAGTTAAAGTTTAGCACAAAGAAATTAAAATTCTATTTCGACAACTATTTGATGGCATCTTCAGGAATATTGCATAGAGGTTTTTTTGTAAAATTATTTTTCTTAAATATTGAAATGCTAAAAGGTTTTAAGCATTGAACTCAATTCTACAGAAAATAATTTGATCAAGACAAATTATAAATTATTTTATTTTTAATAAAATAATATTTTACCAAGACAATTTTTATAATTTACATGATTAACACAATTTAAATTACTTAACAGCATACGTAAATTACAGGATAATCTAACATAATAACCTTGCACTGTTATGGTATGAACAACATCACTTACCTTGTTCTATTGATGAATGAAACAAATAAGCCTTTTTTATACCGCTCGCAGAAGTGACATAACTTCTGCGATTACATAACTTATGCGATTAGCAAGTGTGAAGGTTAAATTCTTGTATACAGTAGTGACTGATAAATTGTGAATTCATTGAAGAAACAAATTAACAATAGAAATGTTCTATAGAGTTTTTAAGCCTAGGTAATTAAAAGCTTAAATTAATTTAATTTTAGTAAATGACAACTTTTGGGATTGCTCAACAAATATTGATTAGGAAAATAAACAAAATATAATTTGAATTTTTATTTATTAATGAATAATGTTAATTTTAATTGACATTATTTAATAATGATAATAATAATTTAATAATGATTATTTAATAATTATTGAATTAACTAATTATTAATAATTAGTTTCAAATGAATCATTTCAGATTCAAAGAAATAAAATTAATTTCACAGAAATACAAATCGCTGTACTAAGTTTTGTTGCATGGAACATAAAATATTGTACTTCAATAGTTTAATAATAAATATTTAGTATTAATCGAATTTTCGATTTGAAAACAAAATAATTTATATTTTAAATAACTAAATATATTTTCGTAAAATATAATAGTTTTCAATGACAGTTGCAACGTTTCATAATTCTTAAATGCATTAATAAAATCTTATATAAAGATTTTATTATTAATAATAAAATAATAATTTATTATTATTTTATTATTTTATATATCCTCTCTTTAAATTAATCAAATTTATTTAAATAGTTTATACCGATCCATTATTGATAAATAATTATTGGAGCTGGATTAAAGGAAAGAAGAAATTATTTTTGATTTTTCGCTATCTTCTGTTAGCATCTTCAGAAAATTACTTAAAAGTAGTTTTAATTGATGTTAATTTAATATTCATATCTAGATATATACTATCTTTATCATCAATATTGGTTTTATTAAGAATAATGCTTTCTGGATAAATGTGCTCACTAATTGAATAATAATTATTAGAATTAAATACACATATATCATCATTATATCGAAAAATATGTTTCATATCTTTATATAATTTAGATTTAGTTTTTACACAGTTATGAACAAATTCATATTCTATAAAGCTTAAAAACATGTCAGCTGTAATTGGGCTACTATTACCACCCATTGGAACACCTTTTACTTTTAAATAATTTTGATTTATCAAAATATTTAAGGATTCTATTAATTCAATTTTATCCATATATTTATATTTATTTGATGGTTTAATTTTTGTTAGATAGGCGTTATAATTATTATAACATATATATGTATATCTTTTTCCGAATATAAGGTTAATTAATTTTACTAACGTTTTTTTTATCTACTAAATCTAGATTTGTATAAAGCGTACTAAAATCGTATGTATTTATATTTTGAAAATTTATTCCTTTTGTCTGTTCTAAAAATTCTTTTGTAAAATTAATACTGAAACAGTGTTTTATGCCAGTATTAATTTCGATTATATTGCAATATTTTTTAAAATGTGCTTTAATTACTTTAAGTATTTTATTCATATAAACAGAAAGTGGTTTTAATGTACATTTAAACGTACTACATATGAACCTAGGTTTTATTGGATTTTTATGTAATTTTGGATTCCAATATAATATAGGTATAGTTTTATTATCTAATTCAACCTTTATACCCTTTTTATCCATTATAGAACAGTGACTTGTAATAATTGTTTCTAAACTCAACTCGCTACGTTCATATGCTGGATTTACATTTAAATCATTAGAATTAACCTCTTTCATTAGTATATCATAATAAAGCTTTTTGCATATGAAGACAAAGTTATTACTAGCTTTATCAATAGTTGTTATTATATAGTTATCCTTTAATTTAGTAAGTTCTTTATACATATCTTTATTAATTTTATCTTTCCTTTTATAATTGTTTGTTATTTTCATTTTATTTTTAATTTTATCAAATATATAATCTTTCCAAATGTTTATCTTAGATATATTCGAGCTTTCACTATTAATCAGCTTACTAAAGTAATCATTTAAGTTATTATATAACGAATTGTAAATTTTATTTTTGTCGTTGTTATTATTTAATCTTTATTTATACCCTTTTGATAGCAGCTTTCTTAATTCACAATTTTCAATTAATTCTAGATTATGGGTACATATATGTTTATTTATTTTATCAAAACTAAGACTTTTACAATTGCATTCTGTTTCCATTATGTTTCTAATATTATCGTTACATATTGATTTTAATTTTTATTATAATTACAAATTTTTCGTCATAATGGTGATAGGAGTTTATACCTTATTTTAGGAATATATTTACTTAAATCTGACCCTATTATTTCTTTACTTTTAGAATTATTTAAAAGTCTACCTATATTTATGTTATCTATACATTTATTAATGAAGTTTATGGTTAATGTATATTTTATATTGTTATTATTAACATTTATTGTACGATTATAGTATTTTGTATTACAATAACTGTCTATTATACAACTTAGCCTATCATAGTCGTTAATTAATTTTTGATTTATTGAACATATGATATCTTTAGAAAAACTTCTTATATTTACATAAAGATCTTTTAGCTTATTATCACTTAAAAGTTGTTTTAATATTTATAATTGTTCATTTATATACATATCTTTTTTAATATTTTTAAGTGTATTTTTTATTCGTTTTCTCGCCATAACTTCTTTGATTGTGTCTAAGCGAGTTATTATAATATAGTTGTTTATCATTTTATATACTACTGTAGTATATTAAAAGTTGTATAACTTTTTTATTTCAACTTTTTTAATACCTCAATATTAGAAGTTGTTTTAATATTTCTAAGTATTCATATATACATTTCTATTTTAATATTTTTCTTATTCATTTTATCGTCAAGGAATTTTATATTTAAATTTCAAAAATTAGTCAATGTTTTATTAAAAACCAAATAGTACATAAATAAATTGATATCAGCAGTAAGCTATTTATTTCTGACATTTGATTGGCGTACAACTAATATCTGCGGACATACTGATCATTTTGTCGTTTCCGTTTCCTTAAAGTTATTTTACAGTTAAGTGTTTCGGAGTGTTATTTACCTGGGACAACAGAATGGAATCGGAATGCAGAAAGGAAATATACAGCAAAATCCTGATACATCCGGATCACAATCATCGCACTTGAATAAAAATGTTCAGTAAACTCAAAATAAATATAAAAATTTCTGTTCTAAAGAACTACTTTATACAAGAGAGTGACATGTTCCTTAGATGTAAAACTATACGTGTTCTTTATCTAATATTAATTTATAAATATTTATAAAAGAACGTTTATTTATTTAAAATTTTTATTTATTTATTTATTTTATTTAAAACTAGAACGTTCTAGTTTTATTAATATTAATATAAATATTTTATGAATATTTATATTAATATTAGATTTATAAAATAAATCTAATATTATAGATTTATATATTTTTATTTATAATCATGTTTATATTAATATTAATATAAATCTTAATATTAATATAAATCTGTTTTACGTAGTAATACGTAATTACGTGATTAAGTTATTACAATTACGTAATCTACTATTACGCACTATTGATGATAAATACGGTAGATTTACCGCTATTTGGAGCGCCAAGTAGAGCAACCTTTAAAATATTTGGATTTTTGGGAAGGTCAGGAGGTTTAAATTGTAACATATCGAACTCGGCTAATAAGCCGAGTTCGATACTTCTGTTTCTCACAGAAATTAACAATTTTACCTGCCGTTTTCTGAATTATAAAATATTTAAGTGACTTTATAATTATTTGGCTATTTTGTAAATTTATATTTTAATTTGAGTTAAATTCGTATTTTTGATCCTTTACATCTCAGATCAAAATATGAATTTAGAAAATAAATTAACAACATATATGTTATAAATTATATAATATATATTATATATTATTATAATATTATATTAATAATATATCAATATTATAAATTTATATAATATTGATATTATTGTACTTGATTGTATCTGTGAGCTGAAATTTTTCCGATTGTGGCACGATATTATTCTCACAGGTATTGATCTTATTTTTGATACAGCAGGACGCTACTAATCAGTCTGGGTGAGTCTCATCAGCTGCTAACCCATACCTACATTTCACGTTTCGACCCTTATTATCTGCTTCCTCCGTACATTGATGCTGATCGGATTTGAATTCAGGAGGTCTGTATCGCGATTCAACGCTTCATCAACGCTACGTTCTCTAGGCTGGCTGCTCCAGTGGTGTAGATATACATTTCTGTATATTACTTTTGGTAGGGGATCGTATTCTAACGATCTATTAGAAACCTACCCGAAAACCTACCTATCGGGTAGGTTTCTAATAGATCGTTAGAATACGATCCCCTACCAAAAGTAATATACAGAAATGTATATCTACACCACTATAATATATAAATATTATATTAATAATGTATCAATATCATATATAAATGTGATATTAAGATAATATAAATAAAGTTAAATTATTATATAGTATATATTATATTATTATATATTATATAATAATAGAACTCTGATCCACAGAACCAGAAGTTGTAAAAAATGTTAAACGTTTCATTTGTTTTGACATATTTTTTTGCAAATGCGAATTATTGGTGACTTTCACCAATTTAAAATAATTGCAGTAATTTAATTTAATTTATTAATACATCGTGTTTTGATTTTGTTTGGTTGAGAATTCTAATCTTTCAATTAGCAATCGTTCAATCACTACAATTCTAAACATTTGAAGAATTCATCATCCAACGCGTGTTGGATGATGATAATTATAACACGAATTGCGTAAGATGTAAACTAAAACGCTTCATGTTGGATATTTTAAATGCAAACTTCCATTAACGATTCATAATTACAAAACTTATCAAGTAAATCTACAACTTCGATTTTGCTGCTTAGTTTTATTACTGAATCATTACGTTCAACATCCCTATTCGCTTACTGGTTCAACTTTTACTAAATCAAAGGCAGTAAATTATGGAATAATCGTCTGTCAAATGTTAGTACATAAATGTCATATTTACAATTTAAAAGAGTTTTCTTATATCTTTGCAGAATTCAAATTGTCATTCAGATTATAATTTCAGTGACTTTAGTACGTTCACATACGTATCGTTCTTACTTGATTGCTGGTCTAAGCTGCTAAATACTATGCTGTCAAGTGTAATTGTATAGCATCTACATAGGTGGATTTGTACTAACAATAACGAAATTTTATGTTGTTATTTTATTCCGTAATATCAAAATTTTATTTTGTTATTTTCTATAAAATAATAAAGGGGAAAAATGATTTATTGAGTTCATATACATAAACCATACACATATATATGGTTCCGAATATAAGATTACTTAATTTTTCTAACGATTCTGTAATATCGGTTAAATCTAGATTTGTATAAAGCCTACTAAAATCGCAGGTTCTGTTAGATATGCATTATACTTGCTATATATACCAGATATCCAAAGTGCAAATACGAGATAATATAAAAGAATCGGCAGTCAACTTTAGACAGGTACACAGAATGATACTCGATTTTCACCCTTCAATAGGGAATATCAAGCAAGATATTACATTAGCACTTAAAAGTACCCCAACTGAACAAATTTCTAAGCCAGTAATCACTTTTCGCACAAAAAGAAGGCTTTTTGACATCTTAGTGCGATCTTAGGATGTAAAGTCTTTTTTGTAAGCAGTACAACTGAAGAGAAATTTACGATAAAAGGGAGAAATAATTGTAAAAGCAAAGCTGTCATCTATGTCGGAACATGTAAGCAATGCCGACAGCAATATGTAAAGAGAAACCTCAATAACACTAGCACGACGCATCAATTTACGACGGTCGAATATTAAATGTAAGAGACAGACTGACGAAGCAGTAATTCATTCTCTAGAACACAACGATCCAGACTGCATGAGTTATTGCATATGGATGTTCAATCAAAAGGACGAAAGACGGAGAAAAGAGATGGAGATTACATTAATTTAAAAATTAAGATCAGATGGTTCATATGGCTTAAATGACGAGTTCCCATTTTCTTGGAGAGATATTACTTAATTTCAGTTGCATATATTATATTTCTTCCTATCGTTTTAATGAAAAAGGCTCCGGCCGAAACGTTAATAAATCTGTATTGCTAATTGTTGAGTCAATTTGATTACTTTTAAAGTTATATATATGCGTTATAGCAAGTATTATGCCTATCTAACAAAAATTCAACAATTAGATTAAAGAAGCGTAAGAAAAATTATCGTCGGAAAACACATAGTGTTTATCTAAAGTTGCGAAAATTTAAAAATAAAACTATTTCTCTTATTTTTATCGGACAAAGAGCTAACTAGTGATTTAATTATGTGTAAAGTGGAACGAGTACAAAAATTATTTTGATATTTATTTGAGAAACTAGTAGTATCTTCAGAAATTAACACAATTTCTGAAGATGATTTTTTATGTGCTGATTAAAGAAGATGCTAGTAGTTACTAGCTAAATAATGAAATAAGTTTATGTAGTCGTTCAATGATACCTGATTGTCCCTGGATATTTAAAAATAAAATTTTTATTGAATTTAGTAATTTAACTCCGTCATGGCCGGTACGAAGTCAATGCTGAGAAACAAGGAGGGTTTATGATAGACTTGGTGACAGCCAGCCGTAAAAAACCGTCGCATCAACATTAAGAAATGTTGTCTCAATGAACTTAGCGAAATACGACTACAATGGTACGACCAAGTTCTCCGCGCAAACAATAGAACCGAATAGAGACAGAAAATGCGGACTCCGTAACGAAGCGGAACAAACGCTGAAGAAAAAGAAGAAGATTACATTTAGTAATTTATAGTATTTATAAGTTCAAATTACTGGAAATCATAAAATCATACTTACGTCGTCGAAGCACATGTTGAATTATCTGAAACTTAATAATAAAATAATTAATTATAAAATATTGAATTAATATTCAATGGTTATTGACAATTGATAACAAATGATATTTACAATTATGAAATTTTATAACGAAAGATATTGCAAATTAGCGAGATAACATTTGTATCATTAAGAAATTTTAGATTTGATTTATCACCTAACGTCATATTAACCTTATGGGCGTAAATACAAAGATTTTCAACACCACACAAAAATGCTCTGAATATCCTACGTTTTGATTATATATTTGCGTAAGTAAACGATTTCTCATGGATCAATACATGCTTGTATGTGATGATTATAAATATTCGCTTTAAATCTACACTTGAAACCTAATAGGATCAAATCAGGTCCAATACATAATTTAGGAATCCTAGAATTCTCGATTAAAAATCATTTAATCGATAACCTCGTAGTTCCATCATCAAAATAAATTCAATATTAAATTTCTTGACGATGCATTAAAATTATTGATGGAATATAGCTTACTAATTTCTGTATCTTTATTGTTAACTTTCAATACTCACTTGTGAATTAGGGAAATATCAACCTTGTTTCGTGAATTACTAACATTCTTTTGAATTTTAAAGATATGCAAATTACATTATTTATTAAATACGCAAACAGTTGATTCGGAAAAGGCATTCTTCAACTTGCGAAAGCTACCAAAGGATACAAATGAATGGTATAACCCTGCAATTTGTTCCCAACTCCTCATAACCAAACGATCAATAGCAGCAATTGCGTAATTACTACAGCTTTACTTTGTTCAAAGATAAGGAGAATAAACGTTCTTTGATGAAATAGTAAATTTTATTATTCCACCTATTAACGTGAAACTAAACGTGTTATTTAATGCAAATTTACACCTTAATAGAGAGGTGTCGTAAAATTTTACTTTAGCACAGAATATACATCGCAATGGTGCCATTAACATGGAATGCAAAATTATTTGTTATTCTGATTATTATTTATATCTATATAAACTGAGCCACTAGGCAAATACGGAAATAATACTTTTAACGCATTCATTTAATAATTTGTAAGGCAAAGTATGAAAGCGATGATGTCTACAAGCATTTACAGCTATCAACGAAAAAACAAAAACAATTTTTGTTGAAGTACTAGAGAAAAAATTTCTATAGAGAAATAAATTTTTTTATAGTTTCATAAATTTACTATAATGGAGAGAAATTAGTTTTATTCCAAAAAATACAATATTGCGATAGTTGCCGATATAATCTTACTGAAAGTAGTATTAGAGAAAAATTTCTCTTGTACTAAGGTATACATTATATAAGATAATTATATTTTAGAATAATATAAATTATGATATTATTTTACTTATGAATTTTATGCCAATCCATTTCTCGTTAGTTATAATAAGTTGGAGAAAAATTACAAACAGTTTATTCAAACACAAAAGCATCAAGTTTGCCATTTATACAAAATACTAAAATTTGGAACTAAGAAAAAATACATTAAAAATGTAAAAAAAATATCATTACAAAGAAAAAGTCCGGTATATCAGAACTGAACAATCAAACTGAAAAGAAAATATAAAAACTTGGAAGGATAGATGAAATTTATCAGATCAGATCAGCTAACTGTGTCTACGTATTTTATATTATTTATAAATTAAAAATAATGCCAAATAAAATTTTTATAATTTAACAAAAAGAAAATTAAGTTTAAAAACATAAAATAAATTGAGTTAACCCTAGAAATAAATGACAAAACGAAAACGTAATTGATAAATTTATTTCAATTCATTTAAAATGTCAAACTTTAAAAAAGACCTGTTAACCTTATTAAGTAGTGAATGAGTTTAAATTTTAAAGAGCTTTGAATCTCGATCCTGTAAATTTATAAAACTAAATAGATATTTTCAATTCTATATTCGAAGGAATTACGAAACTTTCACTCTTTGTCTGGTTTTGGTTGAAATTTCATTTAAATTGCAGATTTAAAACTTTCATATCAGTTTTCGTTAAATTATTTATTTATTATAAGCCAAGTAATATTTTTTCAATTTAAAATTTTATTGATTTGACATCCTGATTATTTGTTTCTTATTTTTGCATATCTGTAGAACATTTAGAATTCGATTTCTGATGACCTCTAATCCTTATTCTAATATATCGTCTTTTATTTATTAGTCAATTCATAAAAATTGAATATTTTGTATTTCAACTTTAAATTTGATGGAAATTATAAAATTTTATATAACAATTATTTTTTATTTATAATTATTTATTGTTAAATTATAAAAATTTTATTTGGCATTATTTTTAATTTATAAATAATATAAAATACGTAGACGCAGTTAGCTGATCTGATTTCTTCATGCTTTTAAACTTAATTTGTTTTGTTTTTTTTTCAATTAGAACTCCACAATTTTCTGCATTTAGTTTTAAGTTTCTGATAAATTTCATCTATCCTTCCAAGTTTTTATATTTTCTTTTCAGTTTGATTGTTCAGTTCTGATATACCGGACTTTTTCTTTGTAATGATATTTTTTTTACATTTTTAATGTATTTTTTCTTAGTTCCAAATTTTAGTATAAAATTTGGAACTAAGAAAAACTTATACAAATTTACCATTTGTATAAATGGCAAACTTGATGCTTTTGTGTTTGAATAAACTGTTTGTAATTTCTCTAAAGATGATTATGGAAGATATCGAAATATTGTAATTTTTGGATAAATTATTGTGAATTTTTAAAAATAGGAAATAATAAGAATTATAATTAAATATGAAATAATATATCTTAATTATCCCACGTCGATATGTTCAGATATATTTATTTTAATAATTTGGATATGTTTCAAAAATTATATTTCAAATCATAAAATAATCGTTTTAATTATTAATAATATTATTGTTTTAAATTTATTTAAAAATTAATTTTAACTCAATGTTATGATTAAAACCGGTATTCACTAGCTGGTCAACTCAAATAACTCTAAACACAGCTTGTCTCAGTAGTTGCTTGTTATTTTAAGCCTTTATACACAGCGACACTATAATTTATTTGTGATTTGCTAACTTTTGGTTTAGTTATTACTCAAAATTATTTAATTACTTTATTAATTTAATAACTAATTTAATTATTTTACTTGAAATATTATAATTATAATATATTATAATATTATATTATAATATTATAATATTAAATATTATAATATTTTAATTATATTACTTGAAATTATTTGTGATAATTTACAGCTAAATAAATCAAACTGACTAAATCAAAATTAATAAATTATATACATTAATTATAAATTATGTAAATAATATTAATAATTATAGTTTCAAATGTAATTTGGATTTGAATCCATTAATTTGTCAATTTTTAAACAAAAAATAAGAAATTTTTTATAATTTTATGTACCTTATGAATTTGATGTTATCGTAAAACTCGATGATGTAGCTTTTGTGAGTAAAACCTTTTTGCTAAAGATTAAAATGATGAAACGAATAGTTAACAAAAATTTTAGCTTAATTTAAACTAGATGATTTAGATTTGATATTATAAAGTCAGTTCGAATGGGTACATTTGTGTATATAAAAGCCCTTTTTCATAACGAACAAAATCTTAAAAAAAATTAAATTAAATTAAATTCAAATTTTTTAACTTTGAACTAAAGTTAAAAATTTTTTTAATAGTTTGAACTAAATTTAAACCTAAATTAGAACAAAATATTTTCTTGGTTCAAAAAAGAGCGATTTATAATTAAAAATTTCTCAGTAATTTTAAAATACAATTTGTTGGATGCGACAATTCGAATACATTATGTTTAATTAATCATAAATTTTAATATATTAATTTTTACACATTAATTATAATGTATTAATTTAAATACATTAATTTTAAATGTAAAGTAATTATTCTTAAATAAACGTTACAAATGTTTAGTCGCAGAAGGCTATTTAAGCATATTCGCCGCGAAACGTACGAGAATAGACGCTCTACACCAATATACGACGTCAATCATACAATGACAAGCTTCAAGCACCGTTCAAAATGTGGGCAGAAAGGAAACAGTATTTGAATTGACATGTTTTCACATATATTGCATTGACTAAATAATTCTATAATGATTTAAAATTAAAGGAATTGATGTATAAACCTTACAAATACTTCTCATCACATTTTTGAAGGATAAATTACGCGTTTATATAGATTTTTTGATATCAATATATATTATATCAATTTGGTTCGTTAACGGATCAAGGAATACACAACAAGAGACAATTATTGATTTATTCAACCTGCTCAAGAGCAACATGACATTTAGAGCAAATTGATTGTAGAATCAACAACTTAATGTTTCTTAAGCCTAAGCAAAGATTGTTATAGTGCAATATTCGTTCTATGATAAAAAGATTTAGTGCATTGAGTTTATTTTCATCATTTAATTTTATTTCTTGATTAGGAAGTAACATTTTACAATTTTTATAAATACAATTTTTTAACATACACAACACTTTCCGAAATCATATAATTTAACAATTTATAAATTCTTCATATAATTTAACATTTTCGAGTTAAAAATTTTAAAATGTTTAAAGAGACTTGATTTTGAATTTTTATAAGAATTTATTTAAGGATTACGAATTTGTATTTAAATCTATTATGTGATATTGTGATATCACATCTCATTAATCAATAAAAGCTTTTTATAATTTAAGCATAAAAGATGAAATAATTAAATTTTATCTTAAAAGATAAATTAAGTTAAAGTTTTATAATTTAAAAATTAAAAAGATATGAATGTAGTAATTCGTTTTTTTTTGTTTTGTAAGGCATTGTTAAAACAATTAAACGCATTCCAAATGATTTCATAATTAAGTTAAAAAGGCTATGTCGATCAATACCGAGAAATTATGAGTTACTAATAATATAATTACCATACAATTAATTAAAATAATTTCCAAATATATTTTAAATATTGCTTCTACTTTTAAAAAATTTTGATTTCATTGATTTTATTTTATAGAGTAACCTATTCCTCGACCAAACATAGCAGCAGGACCAAACACATGCTCATGACGTATTTCATCTGATGAAATTTGATTATCAACTATCTTATTCTAATACACAGTATTTTATCTATTATTCATCCATAAAACTTTTACGCTAATATTTAATGCGTTTTACGCAGTAATAATATAATTTTAATAATATAATATTAATTTATAATATTTAATATTAATATTTAATATTCAATTTTTATGAATTGACTAATAAAAACAGAAGATGTATCAGAATACGGATTAGAGATCATCACAAGGAACTGTTATGTTATCAGATTTCGTCCCCATTCCTCGACTCAATATAGTAGCGGGGCCAAATACGTGCTAATGTCGTATTTCTTCTGATAAATTTGATTATCAAATATCTTATTATAATGCAAATTATGTTATTTATTATCCATAGAAATTTCCGCTAATAATTTTAAATTTATTTTTAATATTATTGTTTTGATTTTTATATTTTACCATTTTCTGTTTGATTGTATTTTTATAGATACTTGTTTAAAATATGCATATATTAACTTATTTAAATGATTTCGAAGAAAATCATTTAACATGCTCGCCCAAATACATGATAATGACGTATTTCTTCTGATGACATTTGATTATCTAGCGTCTTAATCTAATACAAAGTATATTATTTATTATCCATTCTTATAAAAACTTATCCACCCCTATCAGGTTTCAGCCACTATTCCTCGACCGAACATAGCAGCGGGACCGAATGACGTATTTTCTCTGATAAAATTCGATTATCTAGTATCTTATTCAATATCTGATAGCTTATCAATGTCCTTTGAATAAAATAAATAAGAATGTAAGTAAGCTTGTGTTCAAGTAATTATAATAATTATTATTCAATAAAAATATTTCATTTACCAGTTTAAATTTTTTTTATATTTTGATGATATTAGAAAACTTTGTCCTGCGTTTTTAGAGCAAAATAACAAAATCACACAGGTTGACAAAGTTCACAAAACATTGCTAAGGTAGTATATTTAATACTATAAAAATAAATAAATATTAATATATTAATACATAAAAAATATATAAATAATTAATAATTAATAATATTTAAATATATTAATTTAAATATAATATGGATATATATCGATGTTAAAAAAACTTTTATAATCCATTATTTAATTAACCGATTAATAGATAATACACCATGCATTAGAACTAAAAATTAGATGTCATCAGTAAGAACTGATATTTAATTTTCTATTGTGATTTTTATGAATTAACCAATAAATAATATACAATTTATTCGAATAAAGAATAGAAGTAATCATAAGGAACTGCTATGTTATCAGGTTTCGGTCCCTATATCTAGACCCAACATAGAAGCGGGGTCAAATACATAAAAATGACGCATATACTCTGATGAAATTTGATTATCTAGTATCTCCTTGTAATACAAAGTAAATTATTTATTATCCATCCATAAATATTTTTCGCTTAATATTATAAATTTATTTTAAATATTATTGTGTTGATTTATATATTTTAATATTGTCTGTTTAATTATATTTTTACAGTAGCCGAGTTAAAAATATCTATTAAAGTATTTAAATGATTTTGAAAAAATCAAAATCACAAGTATTCATAAGTCAAGTATTCATCGGTAATGGTAAAATATAAGATTTTGAAATTACAATTATTAGATGTTGAGAATTACAGTAATCGGTATTTAATATAATGTATTTAGATTTAATCACATTTTTTAAATGGTGTTTGAAATAAGAAATTTTCAATTTCAAATTTTCGGTACAACCATCATTAAAAATTGTACTGATGTTTCCATGGATATAGACATAATGCAAATCAATTTATCGATACCTAATGTATCGATAAAATGCATTTTCGAACAAAAATTCAAAAATATAAGTATCGCACCATTCTTAAGCGAAATAATAATCAAAATATTGATATCAACATAATATTATAAAATTATACTTTATAATATTACAAATTACATTTTCAAAATTTGATTTTAATATTAAATAATATAAACATTAATTATTTAATCGACACATATAAATAACATTTTAAAAATTTGATTTTAATATATAATATTATAAACATTAATTATTTAATTATAATATCGACTCATATAAATTACATTTTAAAAATTTGATTTTAAGATATAACATAAAAATATTAACTATTTAATCGACTCATATAAATTACATTTTCAAAATTTATTGATTTTAATATATAAAATTAAATATATAAATTATAAAATTATTTACTCGAATCGTATAAATTATCTTTTCAAAATTGATTGATTTTAATATATAATATTAAAAAATATTAGTTATACAATCGACTCATATAAATTACCTTTTCAAAATTTATTGATTTTAATATATAATATTATAAATATTAATTATTTGATCGATTCATATAAATTACGTTTTTAAAATTTATCAATTTTAATATATAATATTATGAATATAAATTATTTAATGGTTTAATCGACTCATATAAATTACATTTTCAAAATTTATCGATTTTAATATATAATATTATAAATATAAATTATTTAATTATTTAATCGACTCATATAAATTACCTTTTCAAAATTTATTGATTTTAATATTAAAAAATAAAAAAAAATATTAGTTATACAATCGACTCATATAAATTACCTTTTCAAAATTTATTGATTTTAATATATAATATTATAAATATTAATTATTTAATCGACTAATATATATTACATTTTCAAAATTTGATTTTAATATTTAAAATTATAAATATTAATTATTTAAGCGACTCATATAAATTACATTTTCAAAATTTGATTTAGATATAAAAAATTATAAATATTAATTATTTAATCGACTCATATAAATCGCCTTTTCAAAATTGATTGATTTTTATATATAATATTATAAATATTAATTATTTAATCGACTCAAACAAATTACATTTTTAAAATTTATTGATTTTAATATATAATATTATAAATATTAATTATTAAATTATTTAATCGACTCATATAAATCACATTTTCAAAATTTGATTTTAATATTTAATATTATAAATATAAATTATTTAATCGACTCATATAAATTACATTTTTAAAATTTATTGATGTTAATATACTATATTATCAATATAGATTATTTAATTATTAAATCGACTCATGTAAATCACATTTTCAGAATTTGATTTTAATATTTAATATTATAAATATTAATTATTTAATCGACTCAAACAAATTACATTTTTAAAATTTATTGATTTTAATATATAATATTATAAATATTAATTATTAAATTATTTAATCGACTCATATAAATCACATTTTCAAAATTTGATTTGAATATTTAATATTATAAATATTAATTATTTAATCGACTCATATAAATTACATTTTTAAAATTTATTGATTTTAATATATAATATTATAAATATAGATTATTTAATTATTTAATCGACTCATGTAAATCACATTTTCAAAATTTGATTTTAATATTTAATATTATAAATATTAATTATTTGATCGACTCATATAAATTACATTTTTAAAATTTATTGATTTTAATATACAATATTAAAAATATAAATTATTTGATTATTTAATCGACTCATATAAATAACCTTTTAAAAATTGGATTTTAATATTAAAAAATATAAATATTAATTATTTAATCGACTCATATAAATTACATTTTTAAAATTTATTGATTTTAATATGTGATATTATAAATATAAATTATTTGATTATTTAATCGACTCATATAAATAACCTTTTAAAAATTGGATTTTAATATTAAAAAATATAAATATTAATTATTTAATCGACTCATATAAATTAACTATTCAAAATTGATTGATTTTTATATATAATATTATAAATATTAATGATTTAATCAAATCATATAAATTACCTTTTCAAAATGTATTAATTTTAATATATAATATTATAAATATAAATTATCTAATTATTTAATCGACTTATATAAATTACCTTTTCAAAATTTGATTTAAATACTAAAAATTATAAATATTAATTATTAAATCGACTCATATAAATTACATTTTTAAAATTGATTGATTTTAATATATAATATTATAAATATAAATTATTTAATGGTTTAATCAACCCATATAAATTACCTTTTCAAAATGTATTGATTTTTATATTAAAAATTATTAATATAAATTATTTAATCGACTCAAATAAATTACATTTTTAAAATTTGATTTTTATATTTAATATTAGAAATATTAATTATTTAATCGACTCATATAAATTATGTATTGAATTTAATATTAAATAATATAAATATTAATTATTTAATCGACTCATATAAATTACATTTTCAAAATTTGATTTTAATATTTAATATTATAAATATTAATTATTAAATCAACTCAAACAAATTACATTTTTAAAATTTTTTGATTATAAGATATAATATTATAAATATATATTGTCTAATTATAAAATCGACTAATATAAATTACCTTTTCAAAATTTGATTTTAATATTAAATAATATAAATATTAATTATTTAATCGACTCATATAAATTACATTGTCAAAATTTGATTTTAATATTTAATATTATAAATATTAATTATTTAATCGACTCATATAAATTACATTTTCAAAATTTGATTTTAATATTTAATATTATAAATATTAATTATTTAATCGACTCATATAAATTACATTTTTAAAATTTATTGATTTTAATATATAATATTATAAATTAAATTATTTAATTATTAAACCGACTCATATAAATTACCTTTTCAAAATTTGATTTTAATTGTTAATATTATAAATATTAATTATTTAATCGACTCTTATAAATTACCTTTTAAAAATTGATTGATTTTTATATATATTATTATAAATATTAATTATTAAATTATTTGATCGACTCATATAAATAACATTTTCAAAATTTAGTTTTAATGTATAATATTATAAATATAAATTATTTAATCAACTCAAACAAATTACATTTTTAGAATTTTTTAATTTTAATAAACAATATTTTAAATACTAATTATTTAATTATTTAATCGACTCATATAAATCACATTTTCAAATTTTGATTTTAATATTAAACAATATAAATATTAATTATATAATCGACTCATATAAATTATATTTACAAAATTTGATTTTAATTTTTAATGATATAAATATTAATTATTTATTCGACTCATATAAATTACATTTTCAAAATGTAATTTCAATATTCAATATTATAAATATTATTTATTTAATCGACTCATATAAATTACATTTTTAAAGTTTATTAATTTTAATATATAATATTATAAATTTAAATTATTTAATTTTTTAAAAGACTCATATAAATTACATTTTTAAAATTTTATTTCAATATATAAAATTAAAAAAATTAATTATTTAATCGACTCATATGAATTACATTTTTAAAGTTTATTGATTTAAATAAATAATATTATAAATATAAATTATCTAATTATTTAATCGACTTATATAAATTACCTTTTCAAAATTTGACTTTTAAATATAATATTATAAATATTAATTATTTAATCGACTGATATATATTACATTTTCAAAATTTGATTTAAATTTTTAATATTATAAATATTAATTATTTAATCGACTCATATTAATTACCTTTTCAAAATTTATTGATTTTTATATATAATATTATTAATATTAATTATTTAATTATTTAATCGACTCATATAAATTACATTTTTAAAATTTATTGATTTTAATATTAAATAATAAAAAAAATATTAATTATTTAATCGACTCATATAAATTACCTTTTCAAAATTGATTGATTTTTATATATATGATTATAAATATTAATTATTTAATTATTTAATAGACTCATATAAATAACATTTTTAAAGTTTGATTTTAATATATAATATTAAATAAATAAATTATTTAATCGACTCATATAAATTACATTTTTAAAGTTTATTGATTTTAATATATAATATTATAAATATAAATTATCTAATTATTTAATCGACTCATATAAATTACCTTTTCAAAATTTGATTTTAATATTAAATAATATAAATATTAATTATTTAATCGACTCATATAAATTACATTTTCAAAATTTGATTTTAATATTTAATATTATAAATATTAATTATTTAATCGACTCATATAAATTACCTTTTCAAAATTTGTTGATTTTAATATATAATATTATAAATATTAATTATTTAATCGACTCATATAAATTAACTTTTCAAAATTTGATTGTAATATTAAATAATATAAATATTAATTATTTAATCGACTCATATAAATACCCTTTTAAAAATTAATTGATTTTTATATATATTATTATAAATATTAATTATTAAATCAACTCATAACAATTGCATTTTCAAAATTTGATTTTAATATGTAGAATTATAAATATTAATTATTTAATCGACTCATATAAATTACCTTTTCAAAATTTGATTTTAATATATAATATTATAAATATTAATTATTAAATTATTTAATCGACTCGTATAAATTACCTTTTCAAAATTTGATTTTAATATATAATATTATAAATATTAATTATTAAATTATTTAATCGACTCGTATAAATTACCTTTTCAAAATTTGATTTTAATATATAATATTAAAAATATAAATTATTTAATCGACTCAAACAAATTACATTTTTAGAATTTATTGATTTTAATAAATAATATTATAAATATAAATTATTTAATTATTTATTCGACTCATATATATTAACTTTTCAAAATTTGATTTTTAGATTAAAAAATACAAATATTTATTGTTTAATCGACTCATATAAATTACATTTTCAAAATTTGATTTTAATTTTTAATATTATAAATATTAATTATTTAATCGATTCATATAAATTACATTTTCAAAATTTGGTGTTAATATATAATATTATAAATATAAATTAGTTAATTATTTAATCAACTCATATAAATTACCTTTTCAAAATTTGATTTTAATATTAAATACTATAAATATTAATTATTTAATCGACTCATAGAAATTACCTTTTCAAAATTGATGGATTTTTATATATATTATTATAAATATTAATTATTAAATTATTTAATCGACTCATATAAATTACATTTTCAAAATTTGGTGTTAATATATAATATTATAAATATAAATTATTTAATTATTTAATCGACTCATATAAATTACCTTTTCAAAATTTGATTTTAATATTAAATAATATAAATATTAATTATTTAATCGACTCATGTAAATTAACTTTTCAAAATTGATTGATTTTTATATATAATATTTTATATATTAATTATTAAATCGACTCATATAAATTACATTTTCAAAATTTGATTTTTATATTTAATATTATAAATATTAATTATTTAATCGACTGATATAAATTACATTTTTAAAATTTATAGATTATAAGATATAATATTATAAATATAAAATTATTAAATGGTTTAATCGACTCATATAAATTACATTTTCAAAATTTGTCTTTAATATATAATATTATAAATATAAATTATTTAATTATTTAATCGACATATATAAATCACATTTTTAAATTTTGAAACAATATTTCATATTATAAATATTAATTATTTAATTATTTAATCGACTCATATAAATTATCTTTTCAAAATGTATTGATTTTAATATATAATAATATAAATATTAATTATTTAATCGACTCATATAGATAACATTTTCAAAATTGATTGATTTAAAAATATAATATTAAATATTAATTATTTAATCGACTCATATAAATTACATTTTCAAAATTTATTGATTTAAAAATAAAATATTAAATATTAATTATTTAATCGACACAAACAAATTACATTTTTAAAATTGATTGATTTTAATATATAATATTATAAATATAAATTATTTAATGGTTTAATCGACTCATATAAATTACCTTTTCAAAATGTATTGATTTTAATATTTAATAATATAAATATTAATTATTTAATCGACTCATATAAATTACATTTTCAAAATTTGATTTTAATATTTAATATTATAAATATTAATTATTTAATCGACTCATATAAATTACATTTTTAAAATTTATTGATTTTAATATATAATATTATAAATATAAAATATTTAATTATTTAATCGAGTCGTATAAATTACCTTTTCAAAATGTATTGATTTTTATATATAATATTATAAATATAAATTAGTTAATTATTTAATCAACTCATATAAATTACCTTTTCAAAATGTATTGATTTTAATATTAAATAATATAAATATTTATTATTTAATCGACTCATATAAATTACATTTTTAAAATTTGTTTCTAATATTTAATATTATAAATATTAATTATTTAATCGACTCATATAGATTACATTTTTAACATTTATTGATTTTTATAAATAATATTATAAATATAAATTAGTTAATTATTTAATCGACTCATATAAATTACATTTCCAAAATTGTTTGATTTTTATATATAATATTTTATATATTAATTATTTAATCGACTCAGAAAAATTACATTTTCAAAATTTGATTTTAATATTTAATATTATAAATATTAATTATTAATTCGACTCATATAAATTACATTTTTAAAATTTATTGATTTTAATATATAATCTTATAAATAACTCGTATAAATTACCTTTTCAAAATGTATTTATTTTTATATATAATATTATAAAAATAAATTATATAATTATTTAATAGACTTATAGAAAATAACCTTTTCAAAATGTATTGATTTTATATTAAATAATATAAATATTAATTATTACATTGACTCATATAAATTACATTTTTAAAATTGATTGATTTTTATATATATTATTATAGAAATTAATGGTTAAATAATTTAATCGACACATATAAATTACATTTTCAAAATTTGATTTTAATATATAATATTATTAATTTTAATTATTTAATTATTTAATAGACTCATATAAATAACATTTTTAAAATTTGATTTTAATATATAATATTAAAAAAAATAATTATTTAATCGACTCAAACAAATTACATATTTAGAATTTATTGATTTTAATATATAATATTATAATAAATTATTAAATTATTTAATCGACTCATATAAATTACATTTTCAAATATTTATTTTAATATTAAATAATATAAATATTAATTATTTAATCGACTCATATAAATTACATTTTCAAAATTTGATTTTAATTGTTAATATTATAAATATTAATTATTTAATCGACTCATATAAATTGTTTTTTCAAAATTGATTGATTTAAAAATAAAATATTAAATATTAATTATTTAATCGACTCATATAAATTACATTTTCAAAATTTGATTTTAATATATAATATTATAAATATTAATTATTTAATTATTTAATCGACTCATATAAATTACATTTTTAAAATTTGGTTTTAATATATAATATTATAAATATAAATTATTTAATCGACTCATATAAATTACATTTTTAAAATTTGATTTTAATATATAATATTATAAATATAAATTATTTAATCGACTCATATAAATTACATTTTTAAATTTATTGATTTAATATATAATATTATCAATATAAAATATTTAATTATTTAATCGACTCGTATAAATTACCTTTTCAAAATGTATAGATTTTAATATTAAATAATATAAATATTAATTATTTAATCGACTCATATAAATTACCCTTTCAAAATTGATTGATTTTTATATATATTATTACAAATATTAATTATAAAATTATTTAATCGACTCATATAAATTACATTTTCAAAATTTGATTAAAATATTAAATAATATAAATATTAATTATTTAATTATTAAATTTTATTTTAATATATAATATCATAAATATTAATTATTAAATCGACTCATGTAAATTACTTTTTCAAAATTGATTGATTTTTATATATAATATTATAAATATTAATTATTTAATCGACTCATATAAATTACATTTTTAAAATTTGTTTCTAATATTTAATATTATAAATATTAATTATTTAATCGACTCATATAAATTACATTTTTAAAATTTATTGATTTTTATATATAATATTATAAATATAAATTAGTTAATTATTTAATCGACTCATATAAATTACATTTTCAAAATAAGATTTAAATTTTTAATATTATAAATATTATTTATTTAATCGACTCATATAAATTACATTTTTAAAGTTTATTGATTTTAATATATAATATTATAAATTTTAGTTATTTAATTATTTAATAGACTCATATAAATAACATTTTTAAAGTTTGATTTTAATATATAATATTAAATAAATAAATTATTTAATCGACTCATATAAATTACATTTTTAAAGTGTATTGATTTTAATATAGAATATTATAAATATAAATTATCTAATTTTTTAATCGACTCATATAAATTACCTTTTCAAAATTTGATTTTAATATTAAATAATATAAATATTAATTATTTAATCGACTCATATAAATTACATTTTCAAAATTTGATTTTAATATTTAATATTATAAATATTAATTATTTAATCGACTCATATAAATTACCTTTTCAAAATTTGTTGATTTTAATATATAATATTATAAATATTAATTATTTAATCGACTCATATAAATTACCTTTTCAAAATTTATTGATTTTAATATATAATATTATAAATATTAATTATTAAATTATTTAATCAACTCATATAAATTACATTTTCAAAATTTGATTTTAATATATCATATTATAAATATAAATTATTTAATCGACTCAAACAAATTACATTTTTAAAATTTATTGATTTTAATATATAATATTATAAATTTTAATTATTTAATTATTTAATCGACTTATATAAATTACATTTCCAAAATTTGATTTAAATATTAAATAATATAAATATTAATTATTTAATTATTTAATCGACTCATATAAATTACATTTAAAAAATTTGATTTTAATATATAATATTATAAATATTAATTATTTAATCGACTCATATAAATTACATTTTCAAAATTGATTGATTTTAATATATAATATTAAAATATAAGTATAAATTATATATTTATAATTTATACTTATATTTTATAAGTATAAATTATAATATAATAATAAAATTATTAATTAAATATAATAATACTAATATAAATTATTTAATTATTTAATCGACTCATATAAATTACATTTTCAAATGTAATTACATTGTAATGAGTCTACTTATTTTGAAATATATATTTATTATTAAAATAAACATATATATTTTAATCTTAAAATTTTATATAATTTAGATATAACTTTGGATGCTTTAACTGATTAATATATATAATATAATATATAATAGAATAATATACAATATATTAGCAGCATTCAGGTTCTAGGAAACGTGAAGGGAGCTTGAATTTTGCTTTTAAAAATTGGCCCGAACGTTCGGTTGCTCAAAGAGTCGCTCATAATTTAAGATGCAATTTTTGACATTTTTTAAATACAACTTTTTATCGAATTCCAGGATTTGATCCTGTCAAATCAATATTTTCCTTGTGATCAAAGCAAATTTCACAGTAAATTTGAAATTTAGGTATTTTCTCTTTTATGCTTGTAATTCCAGTGTTATGCTGACATTCGTAAATTTATCAAAATATTGCGTATTTTTGTATTAACGAATAGAAAATATAAAATAAAACAAAAATAATTGAATGATTGATTTCCTTAATCATCATCACGTGGTGTTACTAAAATGCTAAAATAAAGAGTTCTAAACTTCATTTAAAAGTAGACTTTATTAAAGTAGACTTTAAATAAAGTTTATTTTGAGTTTTATTTATTTTATTTTAATAAAGTATATTTAGTTTATTTTATTTATAAGAATAAAGTTTCGTAAAAACCTTAAAATGAAGTTTAAATAAATTTTAACCTTAAAAAATTAAAGTAGACTTCTTTAAAGTAAAAATTAAAGAAGTCTACTTTAACGTTTTTGGAGTTAAAATGTATGTAAACTTTATTTTAAGGTTTTTACAAAACTTTATTCTGAATTTTCTGATTGTGTCACGATATTATCCTCACAGGTATTGATCTTTTTTTTGATACAGCAGAACGCTACTAATAGCGTTCTGCTGTATCAAAAATTAGTAGCGTCCTGCGGCATCAAAAATAAGATCAATACCTGTGAGGATAATATCGTGCCACAATCGGAAAAATTTCAGCTCACAGGTACAATTTATTCTGAATGTTCAACATTAAATATGAAACTAATAAAACATTATAAATTTCAAAAAGTGACCAGTTTTCTAATTAGAAACTAATTTGAAACTAAGATTTAAAAACTTAAAAATTAATTAAATTTGACTTTTAAATTAATTGTAATTTACATATAAAAATAAAATATCTAAAGATAATTATAATATTAAAAAACAGTCAATATCGATTGAAGTTCTAACGAAACCGATAAGCGAGAATTAAGTTAAAATGAAATTTATTGAAATTTGAGTAAAATCACTCTCTTCTTGGTTATATTCAAACTTCAATAGTTATTGTAAGCGGCAAGCGATTCGGCAATAAAATTAATTTTATTTTTCAAAGGTGTAAAGTTTATCATTTATAATCCAGCACGCTTTTCTGTTTATTTAATTACCCTGATAATTAGGTTATGTATTTTTCATTCATCAAAATACATAATTATCATTCAAAACTTCGGCATTCCTTCATCCTTAAATAATTCCGTTTAATTCGTTGCTCTTTGTCAATTTTTAAATTTAGTATATTATAAGCTTTATAAAACTATCGCTGTTTTACTGATCACACTGTTTGAGCAACTAAGCAATTGATTTGAGAATTTCTAATTTTGAATTCAAATTATAATTTTTTAAAACTTGATTTTTTTTCGAATTTTTAATTTAAATTTTTTTAAATATTCAATTTATATAAATAATTTCCTAAAAATTAAAACAAAATCCAATTTAGTGGAAATAACGTTTTTGATCGTAATATTAAAAAGTTATCAAAACAAAGCAATTTTTAATATCTTTATATCGACAACTTGGAATTTTACACTGTAAAAGCAATCAAATGCAGTCAGTTTGCTAATTAAGATGCAGTGTTGACTTATCGACTTTTGCGGATTCATCGTAGGTAACAAAATGCTGCTCATATTCTTTCAAATAGTTCAGTGATCTGGTCTCATCGAGAAACAATGTATAAACCTTCTTTACATCAACTTTTCGAACGGTAGGAGACTAAAAGCAAAAACGTGAATTATAATTATATTATTAAAATGATGTATTTACAAATATTATATTAATATAATATATACTATAAATACATTATCAATAAAACAACAAGTAATTATCTGGATAAACATAACCGCTTCAAAGAAAAACCGCTTAAAAGTCTATGAAACACCGAAATGCCGCTTGTGCAAGCGTGACAGATAAACCGTTTATACATCTGATTTCAAATGAAAATATAAATGTTTAATAATCAGTTTCGCTAACTGGGTATGCATATAATATGAATTAAAAATAAAGTTTTATTTTTATAACAGATTTTTATAATTTATATTTATATAAAATTTAAAATAAAAATCAATTTTTATAAATTGACAAATAAATAGACAAATATCAGAGTAAAAATAAGGGTCATAAGTAAATGTTATCATGGTTTGGCCCTTATTCCTTAACCCAACACAACAGCGGGACTAAATGCGTGCTAATAACGTATTCGCTCCGATTTATTTTATTATCTATGATAAGGTATCTATCTGATGACTGATTCCCAATGATATAATTTGATTATAATTCAATACAATATGATGTATTTCCTCTGAAATAACTATCTAGTATCTTATTCCAATGCAAAGTATATTTATTTATTATCCATCCATAAAAATTTGCCACTTAAGAGTTTAAATTTATTCTTTATATTATTGTGTTGATTTATATATTTTACTATTTTCTGCTTGATGTTATTTTTATAGTAACCTAGTTTAAAATATGTATCTATTAAATTATTTAAATGATTTTGAAGAAAGCCAATATCATTACATATTGTTGCAATTCTTAAAATTTCATTATTTAATGTATTATATTTTATATTATATGATTTTGTATAGACCATATAATAAAGCTATATAAGAGATATGTGTTGATATATATGTATGTAAATACATGTATTGACTATATATAGACTGGTTCTAGTTAAAAGTCAAGAAACAATTGTTGCAATTCTTATATTAGATACCTGATATATGTGATACATATATATTACAATGTATGTTTAATTCAAATATCATACCTTAGCACGCGAAGCAACAAGGTAAGCCAACTTGATCAGCTGAATTGCATATCTAAGAGAAGTAGACATTCCAATCTTTGTTAGAACTCCTAAGGCCTCATCCTCAATCTCAACGTCCTCTTCTTCGCAACTAATTGGATTTAAAAAATATTTTAATACGTAAAGTCAATATAGCAATAAAAAATTGAAATTCCAGGATTTCTTAAGTTAAAAAATAGTAATTTTAAAAATAATTCAAATTAATTATTCCTATATTTGAGACGACGAAAGAAAAAATATTTAAAATAATCTTGATTTTAATTCTTATAAAATCCAATTAAGCTAACATCGGTGTGTCATTAAATAGTCAAATAACTGATTGAATATATAAACAGGAACAAAGAATAAAAGAATTTCCCTATATTAAAAAAAATTTTCGATAGCTCCTGCTATTATCATCAGTATTACAATAAAATTTTCACAAAATTTCGTTTGTTAACATTTATGCAAAAGTACAAGTATTGATGTGCCCCGCATTTCTACTAAAAAAGAGAAAGATGCAGCAAGGTATAAGATAGGAGAAAGCGAGGAGCCTTGAGACACACCTGTAATAGGATAGAACCGACGTGCATCAGGGCAGTCTTCATAGATAAACCGCCTGTACTGCAGCAAAATCTTTACCCTGATAACAATTCTCGGAGGCAACGAAAGGGACCTGAGAGAAGAGATAACAAAAGACTCGGATATGCGGTCAAATGTTGCGGAAAAGTAAAAAAAATCGTCACAGCAAGCTGATGACTGTTGTCTTGGCAAAAACGATGCACTTCAACAACTGCTGAATGTTCCAAGCGATTTTTTACAAACCTATGAAAATCTGGTGGTATTAAATTTCGCGTAAAATCGCGGATTTTACGCTTAAGCGCTTGCTCGTAAATGGAGATGAGGAAGTTTTGAATTGAAATGGGCCGCAGATATGTAAGGCATATAATCGATTTTTTTTACTAAAAATATCCTTCGTCTGATGTTTATGTCGGCTATATAGTGCTATAATCATAGTACTATAATTATAGTGCTATATAATCATGATATAATATATTGCATTATTTTTTAGATACTATCAATTTCTAGCTGCTTCCAAGCCAGTATATGTTGAGGATATCGAACACTGATATGCACTAGCATCAATCATATAACGCGTACTCGAAAATTAAATCATATTATTCAACTAGTTTAAGAGATAAGTATAACTTATCATATAACATAACTATATTACATTATACGAGTATCATATTACATGATTTTATCATATAAATCATTGTAAACACTAAACCCATAATCTTCTTCCTTTTCGAATATATAGTTTTACATGAACAAAGAAAATAATTTTCTTTTATTTGAAAAATTCAATATTTCGATAGCTCCTATCATCAGGATTAAAAAAATAGTGTTTTAACATTTATGAAAAAGTACAATGATGTGCCCCGCATTTCTACTTAAAAATAGAAAGAAAACAGCGAAAAACAAAACATGTTTTGTTTTTCAAAACAAAACAACCCACATTTTAAACGAACAAACGAATTGAAAAATTAAAATAAAGTAATATTGGAATAATTAATTATAATTTAATTTAACGTTGAAATCAGCTTTATTAAGCATTAAATTAGGTTCTTTTTGGATAAAATAAGCATTCTTGAATACGGACATTATAATTATGTTGTTTAATACGCTTAACCAAACCTTGACCGGTTTGACCAACATATACCTGATCACATTCTTTACAAGGTATCTTATAATCAATAACATCTACGGTAAACTCTATTACGTCACAATAATTAGACGATAACTTTAAATAAACATCTAGATGACAGCTTTTAAAAAATAGATTTATTTTTACATGGCAAATGCGTGCTGGGGCACGCTTAGTGACCACGAAGAAAAAAAGCAAATCTAAATCATGTGTCGAGAAGGTGGGAATGGAGGAGGTATTTGAATGTGATAAAGGTGGGAGTGCGGGGACGTCGAGCGGGAGCTGATTTCAGGTGAAAGGACGGCGACGAGGAAGGATCGGATACCGTAGTTGTTAGATAAACTTTAGCACCGAAATTATGGAATACTCGGCAAAACTCATCAATATAATAAAGTGACCACTGGTCTTTTCGTCTGCCTGTGTGACATAGTGAATGAAGGCGTTCCCGACACTTTGCTTAATTGACTGAAGCTTGCGTTTTTTACCCGATCGAATTGCCGTGTGAACTATCCTTAAACACTAGACAGTGGTTGTTGCTGAATTGCGCTGCACGGATGTGCTGAGTACACAACAATCCAGGATTTCTTACGAAATTCGGCATTTATATAAAATAGTGTTGCTTGGTAGACTGGACTTTGATTCACGAGTTGCAGTCACTTCAGGCATTTCGGGTACTTTATTCAACTGATGATTGTTTCCGAGTACTTCATCACTTCGTTGCTAAAGTCGTCGTTTAGAAAAAACAGGATGCCTTTAAGTCGTGAATCAAAGTTCAGTCTACCAAGTAACACTATTTCTAGAAATCCTAGACCGTTGTTTAATCAGCACATCAGTGAACCACCATTATACACGCCGCATCCATTAAGGATCAAACGAGTGTAGCGACAAATCAGTAACAACCTCTGCCTAGTGTTTAAGGATGGTCCGCACGGCAATTCGATCAGGTAAAAATCGCAAGCTTTAGTCAATTAAGCAACTATGTCATACAAGCAACCCAAACGGTCAGTGTGCACTTCAATCTACTGATGAGTGTTGCCGAGTACTTCATTAAACACAATTTTCTATAAACACCGTATTTAGTTAATCTTGGACCGTTGTTTACTCAGCACATCCGTGCACCACTATTATACATGCCGTATCTATTAAGAATCCAATAAGTGCATCAACTCCATCATTTCGATGCTATAGTGTCGTTTAGAAGTGGCATGATGCCTGAATATCGTGAAGTGAAGTCTAAACTACGAAGCAACACAATTTACTATTAATTCCGTATTTCGTAAGAAATCCTGAACCGTTGTTTACTCAGCACATCAATGCACCACTATTATACATGCCGTATATATTAAGAATTCGACGAATGGATCAACAATTCAGCAACCTCTGCCTAGTGTTTAAGGATAATCAGCGCAGCAATTCGATTTGGTAAAGAGCGCAGGCCTCGGTCAATTAATATTTTTGTATTCATCTTCATTTTTTGTGATTTTGTTGTTTCACATTCATATTGAAAAATTCAATATTTCGATAGCTCCTATCATCAGGATTAAAAAATTTAGTTTTTTAACATTTATGCAAAAGTACAAGCATTGATGTGCCCCGTATTTCTACTTAAAAATAGAAAGAAAATAGCGAAAAACAAAACATGCATACACCAAAATATTAAACACATTTTAAAACAAAGAAAAAAAGTAAAAACAAACCATAATACAAAATAAAAGCAAAATCATAAAACAAGTGATAAAAACATACGAATTGAATAATTAAAATAATGTAATAATAGAGTGATCAATTATTATTTAATGTAAACCGAAACAAAGTCTTTGAACAATAAGAAAACAAACGAATTAAAAAATTAAAATAATGTAATATTAGAATAATTAATTATAATTTAATTTAGGTTGAATACAGATTTATTATTAAGCATTTAATTGGGTTCCTTATGGATCAAATACGCTTCTCGAATAATGCGAGATAACAAGTTACTTTAAAATGATAAAATGGATGCATTTTCAAAATCAATGAAACACATCAAACTCGCAAAATGCTGAGCAACAGCACTAACATTAGTCCCCTTACATACATGATAATTATCCTGGTTAATACGTTTAAATAAACTTTGACCGGTTTGACCAACGTATACCTGTTTAAATTCTTCACAAGGTATCTTAAAATACGTTTTGCGTGAAGCAGAATATGCTGTGAAGCTTAAACAGTTTCCTGTTAAAAATGTGCACTTTTAAAAATGCACATTTAGTAAATTTTGAAAAAACTGAATTCCAATTCTTACTAACAAAAGGTATTCCTATATTATATATTCTTTTTTAGGACCAAAAACTTTATTTCTATGCGCTGAAGATTTAAACTTAATCTTCTTAATAGCCCACATCGGAAAACCTTTTTCAGTAAAATATGTGTAATAGCCATTTCTCTTTCACAAAATAGGTGATAGTTAGAAGAGATAAGCCTAAAACGTAGGTAATATGACGTAGCAGCGGAAATCAGCCATTTAGTTGGAACATTTGAGGACCACGAAACAATATCTGGCCTTGTACCCACTTTTCGATAGATAACTGTTTAAAGTATAGAAGAATTAATCCGCTTAACCAAAACATCTAGAAAATATATATCTACGTCAGATACAGTAGAAATGCAACATTGAATTCGATAATCCTTAGAATTTAGCGTATGGGTAAGGAAATTCTGTGTAACGCGACGCAGAGCAATCAAAAATGCGGAGCACGTCAATGCTTGTACTTTTGTTGTTCAAAAAAACGAAATTTTCTGAACTTTTATTGTACTCCTGATGATTATAGCAGGAGCTATCGAAATATTGAATTTTTTCAAATAAATAAAATATTTAATTAGAAAAATTAAATATATTAGAAAAATATATTATAAAAAATTAATATTGAAAAATTTAATATATTATAATATATATTAAATATATATAATATATTAAAAATATATATAATATATATTATAAAATAATATATATAATATATATTCGAAATAGGAGAAGACTATGGGTTTAGTATTTATTAAATTGAATTATATTTGTAATTCAATAATCAAAGTATAAAATATACACATTTACATTCTGTTAATTAGATATTCTGAAATCGGAAAACAAGTTTCAATTGATTAAAAATGTTTTACGTTGATTTAATAAAAAAGAATTTTTTTAATAGTAATATATCCATCCTGATCTGAATTTAAATTTTTAAATATCCAGAAACTATCAGGTATAAATATGAACGACAAGAAAAATCATTTTGGTATTTCACTAGTAAATACTAGCATCTTCAGAAATTTACATTATTTCGCAAGTAATTACTAGCATCTTCTTTAAATTAACAGAAAAATAAAAAAATCAAATAAATAAAGTTTCTTTGGATAGACTTAGTTTCAAAATTATTTTTCTTGTCGTTCAACTATACCTGATAGTTACAAAAAATTTAAAAATTTTAAATAGTTGATAATGATCCATTATCAATAAAGAATTATTGAAGCTGGATCAAAGAAAATGAGGAACCTTTTTTGATATTTCGCAAAAATTCTATTAGCATCTTCATAAATTTGGAAAATCTTCAGTTTATAGAAGATATTAACAGAGGTTAGCGAATTATCAAATAAAATTTTCAACTAGATTTTGATCCAGCTACTACAATTGTCAAAAAATAATAATCCAACTTTGATTATTTTTTAAATAATCCAAGCTGGATTATTTTTGATGATTCATCTACATTGTGATTTTTCGTAAATCAAATATGTTCGATGATTAAGTAGTCATTTGATGACATGGTGTTTTGTGAACCCTAACCGATTTAGCTCATAAACAGTTTCTACTGTTTTAATAAAAAGACTGCATGTAATTGTTGATGTTGTCTATTTTGTATCGTATGGTAATATTTACAGATTTATAGAGAGCGCTTCCCGTAATTTTTATTAAAAAATTACAATTTTATGGAAATTGTTTAACATCAATTGAATAAAATTTGAATATATCAAATAATTTAAAATAATTTTTTAATAAAAAATTCTGAATTAAAAATCTTAAGTTAATTGACAAAATCTTAGAGATAAAGATATAAAACATGTCAATTCTAAGTGCAGGTATTTCGAGTCTCAATCCTAAGGCAGAGTATGTACGTGCCCAGCAGTCGATGGCAATTAATTTCAGTGCTGCTAAAGGATTAACGGAAGTAATGCGAACAAGCTTGGGGCCATAGGGTACATATAAAATGTTGGGATCTGGAGCTAGTGAAATTAAAATTTCAAAGGACGGAAATGTTCTTATTGGGGGAAATGCCGATACAGCAGCATCCAACTGCTTCATTGATTGGCATGGCTGCTACTGTCAAGACAAAAGTGCAGGCAAATGAGCAATCTCTATTGTTTTGTTAATTGGAGAGCTGTTTAAACAGGACGTGTTGTATATCTCTGAAGGCCTTCATTCTCGTGTATTACACTCGGGCCTGCACTCAATTAAACAGCAGCTTGCTGAGATAGTTGACGAACTTAAGTAGAAATTTCTCTGAACGGTCAATATTTACGTGTCGTTGTCGGCATTTCACTTTCCACAAAGCTCAGCAAAAAGAGTGCAGATTATTTCACATCAATCATAGTTGATGCCATTATGTCAGTGCGTGTCGAGGATGAGAAAGATATCGTTTGAATATGATTGAAATTATTGATATGATGCATCAAGGAGAAATGAAAAGTCGTCTTATTAAGGGTATCGTCCATGACCACGGTGCTCGCCACCGCGATATGCCTCACCGCACACTCAATGCCTACATTCTAACATGTAATGTACCAATGGAATTAGAACAAAAATCGAATTAAATTAAGTTCTTCTACAAGAGCGCGGAAGATAGAGAGAAACTTGTTTCATCTGAATGCAAATTTATCTTAGATCAAGTACAGAAAGTTGTTGATCTTAAAAATAAACTATGCCAACCCGATAGTGACAAAAGCTTTTGGCTCATTAACCAGAAAGGAATTGATCAGTTTTCACTTGATTTGCTTGCTCGAAATAATATATGGTCCTGCGTCGAGCCAAACGTAGAAACATGAAATGCTTAACAAATTAAATCAGCTAACTGAGTCTACGTATTGTTATATAATTATAAAATAAACAAAACATAATAATGCTAAATCAAAATTTAATAATTAAATAATAAAATTAATAATTGTTTTTAGATTTTCTATAATTTAAATCAAGTTAAAAAATAAAAATAAAAATAAAAAATAAAATTTAAAATAAACGTCATTTTTATGAATTGACTAATAAATAACAGACGTTGTATCAGGCATGCGGCGCAGTAGCATTGAATTTGTTCGAACAATTAGATAAGTTACCTAGGATACGTTGGAGAAGTTTACGAAAATGTGCTGGGGAAGGACAAGTTCACTTTTGTATAAGGCTATAAAAAATCCGAAATTTGTGACAATATTAGTCAAAGACACTGGCAAACATACGATCACACAAATCAAAGATGCCCTAGATGATGGTCTAATGGCAGCTAACAATATTATCCAAGACGGTTGCATATTTCCTGGTGCTGGAGCCTTCGAAATTGCATGTAGCGCAAAGCTCTTAAAATACAAGGAATCTTTATGAAGGCGGAATTACCTTGCTGTACAGTCCTTTGTTGATGCCTTGCTTATCATCCCTAAGATACTGGCGTCTAATGCAGGACTTGATCCTCAAGAAGTCGTCGTTAAATTGCAATAGGAGTACTCTAAAAGCTGTGTACTGGTTGGACTTGATTAGAAAACAGGTTGTCCAATAAACCCTTTAGATTTTGTTATATACGATGAATACTCAGTCAAGAAGAATATTCTAAATTCTGCATATGCAATTGCATCCAGTTTGCTATTAAAGGATGGAATTCTTAGGGCTTGTATATCTCTTAGAGGTTCCGGAGGAATAGAAAGATAATATAATTTCATGACAATTAAACACCGAACTTAAGTTAATTGTAACTAATATCTTAATTCTAAAGAATTTATATATTAATTAGTTCCTAATGTAAATCTTTGTAAATCTTCATAATGTGCGAATAAAGTACCAACGATTGGTTTGCTTGTGAAATAAAGAATGAACGGTTTTTTGGCGTTTTACTTTTTGTCGAGAAATTGCAGAAATTCTAATAAATTCTCTTCGGATAAAAACTCGATAATTTTAATTTCATTATCAACAAAAACTTCAACAATCAAAATTGTTGCCGATCAAAATGATTTAGTCGATAGCAAAACGTCAAATTTTTAAAAACCTGATTGTATGATTGTATGATTTATTGATTTTATTTATTGATGATAAAGCTGTTACATAAAATTGTTAAAAAAAACAATAGATTCCCGTGAACATTGAACGAACAATCAATAAATTAAATTAAATCATCACATTAAATTATTAAAAATTTAATTATTAAATTAAATAATAAATTAATTAAAATGCATATAATTATAATTATTTTACTAAATTAAATTTAATTATTATAATTTTTAACGGTTTAGAAAATTACTGAAAATTACTTAAATTATTTAAAGTAATTGAAACAAAATAATCAGATGACTAGATGTCATGATGGCAAGATTTAAAAAACATAAAATTTAATTTTAACTGCTTAATGAAAATACCGAATTGATAGAATTTGCCTAATTTCATCGTCAGTGTATCGAACCGTCGGTATAATAAGCGCTCTATCAACTAGATCCATTGGCATTCCATGAGGACTGAAGTAATTAGTGCCACGTATTCTATAAAAGAATAAAAAAATCTGTATTTTAGGAAACAGTTACAATATGCTGACCAACCTTGCTATTCCGCGATTTGAAGCCATTATAACAATCGGACACATGTCACTTTCCAGAGCGCGATTAAGAAATGAAAAACATTCTATATCTAGCATATGAACTTCATCGATAAAAAGTACTCCAGGGACAAGCATGGCTTTCCCTTCATCTCTCCACTCGGCTACCTTCGAATTTATTTGCTCACGTATTTCGGGTTTAATTTCACCCGTATCACCAGCGAATAAGGCAAGGAATCCCTGATTTCGGCTATTGATAACGTCAATCTCATGAATGGTAACAGTGTGAATAACTTGTTTCCGCTTTTGCAGCTCTCCGTCAGGTGTTTGTATGAATCGCATCTAAGTGGAAAAGATGCTGACTGACAAAGAATTGCTAATTATAAATTAATTATAATTAGTTAATTATTAATTATCTATAATTTAAAAATTTGAAATATTTATTTATTCTTGAAATATTATCTATTAATCAATTTATGAAAATTCCAAGTTAATTGTAATCAATTTTTAATAATTAATTAAAAATCATACTAGAGAGATCTTACTAAATGACATTTTAATTTAAGATAATCAACTGTTATTACAATTATTATTACAATTATTATCATAAGGTGCTGAATATTCGTACTCCAGAACACTTTGCTCAAACAATCAGTTCATGCTGCACATTCAACGTCATCGGACGAACTTTGGAAGGCGTTTATGTCTGATTTCTATGCCTCTCACTTGGAATTCTCTCCCCCGAAAAATTCGTTGCCAGCCTAACCTCATCACCCATGAGGTTAGGTGATTAGCCTAACCTCATCACTCATGCTTCGCACCTTTCTACTGTGTAACCGGACCCTGCAGCTAATTTAGCAATGATATCCGAATTTTTCATCGTTTCAATGTCGGCTACGTGGTACTACAGTCACATTATTTTTAATTTTTTATTTAGGTGGGCTTGTAAGCGGGCTGTCTGCATGAGCCCGCTTATTAATCTATTTATCATTGATAAATAGATTAATAATAAATAAATTAATTTATAATTGATAAATAAATTAATAATCATTTATTTTTAATAACATTTATTAATTTGTATAGACAATTTGTAATATTTTAAAGATTTCTTTTTATTGCTTCAGTTCTACAAACTAAAATTACAAACTAATATTTTGAGTTTAATCAAACGATTTCTGTATATGCCTAGGGCAAATAGTTACAAAATTCTTAATTAAAAAAATCAAAATGTAAATTGGAGACAAAAATCTAATGTAAATTGGAGATTTTCCAATTACGTAGAAAAAAAATTTAAAATAAAAAATTTATTTTAAATAAAATTTTGTTTCTTTGTATTTTTCAATACAAAAAACATTAGTTCATCTGATTCTTAATAATAAAAAATGAGGTGAATTGTAAATAGTTGATAATGATCCATTTATTGATAAAGAATTATTGGAGCTGGATCAAAAAAAGGGGAAATTTTATTTTCCCTTTTTAGCATAATAAGGTAATTTTTCATCATAGGTAATTTTTCTTCGGAAAATTACCTATCTCTATTGTAGACGACCGTTTCGTTACTTGTTCACTCGAAATATCATAGCCAGTGAGTTTTGGAATAAACACGTCGGAAAATAAATTTTTGAAATAAATTCAACTCCAATTGTTCAACTAATTCAACTTTCAACTAATCGTTGAAAGTTGAATATCAACATTAGTGCGTATCAACATTAGTCATTAGTGACAGTTGATGTACCAGCTCAAACCATTTTATATTCTGACTGATGTAACTTCCGCGATGAATTGTTTATGAACGATTGGTTAGCCTAGTATTATAATTCCTTCGAAATTATGTTTACATCACTGAGACTTGCAATTGTTTCAATCCACGGTTCATGAAGCAACGGTTGCGTCTCTGCAGTTTTAACGTTGTAGGCTTTAATCCCTCTTTTATTTAAAATTTTCCTACTCTTAGTTCAACTAAGCATCCGACAAATTGAGTCATCTGCGAACGAACGTTGCACGATTCCAATAATTCGCTCTTGTACGTATCGTGATCAGTGATAAAATTGCAAATGCAGCTATCGAAAGAGGATCTTCATGTAAAACTTTCACTAGACTGGATCACGTTTTACCAATTACAATATACTTTCTTCTATATAGATGCTGGGTGAAACGCAATATAATGTTGGACAACAAATCGAATATTATGCAATGCAACCCGGCGATTTATTGAATTAAACGCATTACGCGCTTTGACTGCAAAGATCTTAGCTTTAGATCTCTAATAGAATTCTTTTCTTAAAGTATTATTGGAACTGGATCCAAAAGGTGGAAACTTTTATTTGATATTTCGCTAACTTCTGTCATTATCTTCGAAAAATTACCTAGTAATTACCTAGAAAATTAAATCGTAATTTTCTAAATATACTAACAGAAGTTAGCAAAATATCAAATAAAATTTACCCATTTTTTATTCGGCTCCAATAATTCTATATTAGTGAATTATTTAGAAATTATTTTAAATTTTAAATTATTTTTTAATAATAGACGGGCAATAGTCTGAAATGTATATTAAAACCAAGCTAAATGATTATTTAATGCAATTGTCAAAATTTCATAATTAAATTTCATAAAACAAACCTGTGGACCAGTTGCATCGTAATCCTTGGATCTGGTAAATGAGCGTCCAATTTTTGAAATTCGCCCATTTGCCTTATCGATTGTAATAATATCGCTAAATGTAAAGTGTGATATTCAAAAAATTAACAAAAAGAAATAAAGCATGCAACATTTAAAAATTATAGACAGTATTTTGATAATAAAATTATCCGAAATAACAATTTTAAGCGACGCTTTTAAACTACAGTTTTAAATGTCAAAAAATTAATATCTGAAATTTTCAAATATCTAAAAATAATACATTTTGAATTAATTAAAATATACTTTTAATGCGATTTATTCACAATTCCATACAAAAACATGTCAGTATAGGCGCAATCTAATTTATTAGGTATAAAAAATTAAGTCAAGTACGTCAAACCTATATGGTTTGTTAAACCCATCAAAAAGAATTGCAATTATGTCAATATGCAGACCGGTTTAAAACGAATTAATTTGCAAAATATAAATAAATGCGTTATTGCGGTTCTAGATATTATTATTGGATAAAGTTCCCTTAATGGAAACCATTATGATAATATAAAAATAATAATATTATAATATTATTAATAATATTACATTATAATATAATATTAATATTACCATTCATATATAATAATATTAATATAATATTAATACTAAGTACGGATCAATACTCATTGACTTTAGTTAGTAGATGGCCAATTTGAAAATGCACAATGTGAACTAATTACTAGTTAATTTATATTTAATTGAAAAAAGATATATGTAAACTCTTATTTTGTCTCAATATTTAAAAGCTATCTTTTCTAAACACAAACCCTGCAGATATCTTTTCTTTGAGGACAGCATCAATCATTTTTTGCCCAATATCATAAACAGTCTCCATTTCCGTTGTTTTCATGGTAATCTTACCAATCCGAGAACCCTGTCGAAAAGAGTAAATCAAATAAACACAGATTCATTTGAACAAACACTAACGGTCCCAGTGGCAGGTCGATCAATCAGCACTTCGACCACTTCGCCTTCAATAATTTCAGAATCCTCCCTAAAACAAATAATGGACAAAAATTGAATTTGTCTTAAAAGTAATAAAATTGCGCTAATCATCAACATAATCATCACAATGTTAGAATTTATTTTAAACTTTATTTCAAAATTTCGCTTGTTTGACATAAGCATCATTAAAAAAACAAAATATTTTAAAGGTTAAACACACATAAAAACACCAGTAAATATAAAATTCACCTAGACATTCTGGTGATGCATTTAAGGACGTTTTAAAAATCGAAAAGGATCAAAATTTGAAAATTTTATGTCCTCAACTTGTCATTAATCGAACAATCATACACACATATATCTCTCAAATGATGATACCATTCCGCTTTCAAATTTTCCAGTACCAGGTTCTCCACTTATAAGAATAGCTCGACCTGCGATCTTTCCCATTGTTATCATTTTTAAAATCAACGAGGCAGCTTTTCGTGCTTTCATTTGACCAACCATACCCTGACTGCACTGTATAGTATCCATATTGTGCAGTCAGGGTATGGTTGGTCAAATGAAAGCATGAATGGTATCATCATTTGGATGCAGAGGAGGACTAGCAGACGGCTAGTCCTCCTCTGCATTAAGCAGTGGAAGGGAACTGGCACTGATGAGTCATAGTGATGACGAAACGGCATCATATAAGACTGCTGGATGCAGAGGAGGACTAGCAGACGGCAATCAACGAATGAATTAAGTGCATGATGTACTAGAAAATATCTAGTAACATCATCTAGAGTGCTGAATTAGCACTACAATAGCATCACCAAATAGGATCACTAGCAAAAGCCCTTGCAAATGCCAGCGCAGGGTATCGTAATATCGGATTACTTCTAATATCAAATGATGATACCATTACGCGTGAATGGTATCATCAAAGTAAGCCGATATTAAGATACAGAAGTAAGAAATCATATTAGAAAATCTCAAGTACATCATGCACTTGATTCATTCATTAATTGCCGTCTGCCAGTCCTCCTCTGCATCCAGCAGTGGGAGGGAACTGGCACTGATGAGTCATAGTGATGACGAAACGGTATTCGTCATTCTTTCGCGTCGTACTTATATGTGTACATATATAAATCTGCAAATATGTTATATTTACAAAATCGAAACATAAAACATTTTCACATAAAAAATATTTTATTTCAAATAATGTAATTATTTAATTTAATTGAGTTAATATGACTTTATATTAATATCAAAACTTCAATCACTGTGTATGTGTAAAAAGTTGCGAAAAAATGAATGGATTGTGACATACCGGTGCGTTATACCTGCTATGTAAAAGGTGTTGCATGGCAGGTCCTATTTTGTCACTTATTTAAAAATAAAAAATATTAGACAAAATAGATGGAATGCGATATTTTTTGAATCATCTCCACCCTCAACGGTGATCAAGACTACTATTTCCAAAGGTCATTTTAATATATTTTGATTGTAATCCATTAGTATCGGATGATCTCCTCTACTAGCTGCAGAGAAAGACTTCTAGAATGCTATGTAACGGCATTATCCGAAAATTCCGATACTTTCTATAGTTAAAGGTGAAACACTACAACCAGCGTCTGTTTTTGATTCGTTTGTAAAACATATTTCGATGTTGCTAGGTAATTTCACAAAAGTGATTACTAATAAATCAGTAAAGAGAATGAATTTTACAGAAGGTTTGTGAGTTTATTTGTGTAAAAGGGAATTTAAACATATTTAACGAACAATATGTTAAATGATAATATACTTGATACGAATACCAATCGAACGACGTAAAGCCTGGGTTAGTGCTTCTGTTTTACTCATTTCAAGTGAGTACACTTCGCTACCAGAAATCGAGGTAAAAGGTGTGTCACTGCCCAAGGACTGTGCCATAGCTAAATCATAAGCATAATATAAAAGACTTTATTAGAACGCAGGAATAAGTTACCCATTGCCAAGGCTGTTTTTCCAGTACCAGGTTCTCCACTTATAAGAATAGCTCGACCTGCAATCTTTCCCATTGTTATCATTTTTAAAATCAACGAGGCAGCTTTTCGTGCTTTCATTTGACCAACCATACCCTGACTGCACTGTATAGCATCCATATTGTCGTCTGTACCAAGACCACGAACATGTGAATGCGCATCTATATTATGAACACATATAACAATCATTTATTTTAAAAAACGTACGGCTTTTCTTAAAAGAAATATAGAATTAAAGATATTTATTTATCTTTACTTTTTCAAAAATAAAGATGAATAATAAATAGAGATAAATTAAATTATTATTTATTTAACAAAAATCAATTTTTATAAATTGACTAAGAAATAATATACACAGCATATAAATTAAGATCATGAGGAAATGCTATGTTATAAAATTTCGGTACCTATTCCTTGACCAAACATTGCAGCGGGGCCAAATACGTGCTAATAAAGTTTTGAATAATCAAATTTTCTTTTGATAAAATTTGATTATTTAGTTCTAATACAAAGCACATTGTTTATTATCCATCCACAAAAAATTCTGTTCATTTATAATAGTGCATTTCTAATTTAAAATTTGGTGCATTTTTGTAAAATGTATTGCATAATACGTCATAAGCATGTATTTG
The DNA here is from genome assembly GCA_012934845.2 of Pomphorhynchus laevis. Classification (NCBI taxonomy): domain Eukaryota; kingdom Metazoa; phylum Acanthocephala; class Palaeacanthocephala; order Echinorhynchida; family Pomphorhynchidae; genus Pomphorhynchus; species Pomphorhynchus laevis. Next base: position 122,117 of record WNNJ02002300.1, read on the forward strand.
ACACTTACTGCAATGTTGGATCGAGGAATAGGGTCCGAAACCTGATAACATAGCAGTTCATCGTGATTACTTCTATTCTTTATTCGAATACATTGTATTAATTTTTAATCGGTAAATTAGTAGAAATTGGTTTTTATTTTAAATTTTTTAAATTATAAAGAATTAAAATAAATATGTAACGATAATATTAGAAACATAATGGAAACAGAATGCAATTGTAAAAGTCTTAGTTTCTATATATGTACCCATAATCTAGAATTAATCGAAAACAATGAATTAAGGAAAATGACAACAAAAAAGCATAAATATAGATTAAATAATAACAACGACAAAAATAAAATTTACAATTCGTTATATAATAACTTAAATGATTACTTTAGTAAGCTGATTAATAGTGAAAGCTCGAATATATCTAAGATAAAAATTTGGAAAGATTATATATTTGATAAAATTAAAAATAAAATGAAAATAACAAACAATTATAAAAGAAAAGATAAAATTAATAAAGATATGTATAAAGAACTTACTAAATTAAAGGATAACTATATAATAACAACTATTGATAAAGCTAGTAATAACTTTGTCTTCATATGCAAAAAGCTTTATTATGATATACTGAATGAAAAAGGTTAATTCTAATGATTTAAATGTAAATCCAACATATGAACGTAGTGAGTTGAGTTTAGAAACAATTATTACAAGTCACTGTTCTATAATGGATAAAAAGGGTATAAAGGTTGAATTAGATAATAAAACTATACCTATATTATATTGGAATCCAAAATTACATAAAAATCCAATAAAACCTAGGTTCATATGTAGTGCGTTTAAATGTACATTAAAACCACTTTCTGTCTATATGAATAAAATACTTAAAGTAATTAAAGCACACTTTAAAAAATATTGCAAGGTAATCGAAATTAATACTGGTATAAAACACTATTTCAGTATTAATTCTACAAAAGAATTTTTAGAACAGACAAAAGGAATAAATTTTCAAAATATAAATACATACGATTTTAGTACGCTTTATACAAATCTAGATTTAGTAGATATTAAAGAAGCGTTAGTAAAATTAATTAACCTTATATTCGGAAAAAGATATACATATATATGTTATAATAATTATAACGCCTATCTAACAAAAATTAAACCATCAAGTAAATATAAATATATGGATAAAATTGAATTAATAGAATCCTTAAATATTTTGATAAATCAAAATTATTTAAAAGTAGGGACATCTATATTTAGACAAGTAAAAGGTGTTCCAATGGGTGGTAATAGTAGCCCAATTATAGCTGACTTGTTTTTAAGCTTTATAGAATATGAATTTGTTCATAACTGTGTAAAAACTAAATCTAAACAATATAAATATATGAAATATATGTTTCGATACATTGATGATATATGTGTATTTAATTCTAATAATTTTTATTCAATTAGTGAGCACATTTATCCAGAAAGCCTTATTCTTAACAAAACCAATATTAATGATAAAGAAGGTGTATATCTAGATATGAACATTAAATTAACATTAACTAAAACTACTATTAATTTATATCGTAAAGATGACATATTTAAATTTACAAGAAACATATTTTTGCATGAGCATTCATGCATACCATATAATATAAAATATAATACATTAAATAATGAAATTTTAAGAATTGCAACAATATGTAATGATATTGGCTTTCTTCAAAATCATTTAAATAATTTAATAGATACATATTTTAAACTAGGTTACTATAAAAATAACATCAAGCAGAAAATAGTAAAATATATAAATCAACACAATAATATAAAGAATAAATTTAAACTCTTAAGTGGCAAATTTTTATGGATGGATAATAAATAATATACTTTGTATTAGAATAAGATACTAGATAGTTATTTCAGAGGAAATACATCATTAGCATGTATTTGGCCCCGCTGCTATGTTGGGTAGAGGAGTTAGGGGCCGAAACCTGATAGCATAGCAGTTCCTCCTGATGACCTCTAATTCTTATTCTGATACAACGTCTGCTATTTATTAGTCAATTCATAAAAATGACTTTTATTAAGATATAAACTACAAGTTTATTTCTTGAAATTCATTTGAGTCTGTGGATAATAAAATTCATTTTATTATCCACCAGATAATAAAATTTATTATCTGGTAATAAATATTACCAGATAATAAAATTTATTAATAATTACAATTTATACCCAATTATATTTAATTGCATAATATAATTTTATATTACAATATTAATTTTGTATAAATTAATAAATATAAATAAATAAAATATTTCAAGAAACTAAAACTTACAGACTCGTTCAACATTCGTCAAATCAGCAACGGCGTTGGCTTGCTTAAATAGTGTAGATTCTTCCATTTCTGAAATCAGAAATTTTTCATTAATTTTTTGTTTTTTTATTTTCTACTTGAAATACAAATCCTTAAGTTTTTTGTCACAAAATTGTGCAAAAATAGAATATCGTGGAAAACACTTTTTCTTTGATATTTAATGTGGAAATGACTGTGGTCCTAGCTTTAGTCTAAAGGCTTGATGAATGCCGAATAAGTATGGTCTGGATGTATTAATTTAATAATGCAATTGCGTTTGTGCAAAACGAAGCCTTAGAATGAATGCGATAAATTCACACTATCACAAAGATAAGCTATCACCGATTAAAATTAAATTTAAAATTAAATTTAAGATTAGATAAGATAATCAGCTTGATTACAGATTAGTTAAACGGTTCACTAAATCTAACGTGTTTCTCTAAGGCTATGAGTATTGAAAACTTTAACTGGCAATCAGTTCCTAACCCTTACCTGATTACTGATGGCAAACCATTAATGCTTTTGCAACGGCTGTTTGTTGATATTTACATCAATTGTTTGATTACAGTCTGACAAACTATTGGATTCCCGATGCTTGGCAACGTGATGTTATAGTTCCAAAAAAAACATTAATTGCAAAACCATTAATGATCTACCAAAGCATTAATGGTTTAATGCTTTTGTGACGGTTGTTTGTGGATATTTACATCAATTGTTTGCTTACAGTCTAACACACTGTTGGATTCACGATGCTTGGAAACGTGATGTTATAGTTCCCATTCAATCAAGGCATTCGACTAACTTGCTCTGACTTTTACCAATTAGCTTAACAAATGTCTTTTTCAAGATGATCGAACGTCTTATTGCCTATTTGCAGCATTGCAGCATCTTAATGGAAACAATATCTTATCCGATTCCCAACATGGTTTAAGGCAGGTCCTTTTTGTTTGACTGGTAAATGATAGTGAACGATGGTGAAGTGACGTGAGTTATGGATATTATGTCAATATTATTTTTCTTGGCTTCTCCAAGGTTTTTGATAGAGTTCCACATGAGGGTATTGTAAGTTTTTCAAGTTCGTGTTATAAGTTATTTTTCAAGTTGTTTATTTTCGGGAGTTCTGCGCTTGGATCTTGATTATTCATAATCTTTATCAATGGTCTACTTTTTCGACTCCAGAATGAGTCATTAGCATTTTTGCTGCTGATTTAAAGATATGAAGAGTAATTCTCGATTCCTTAGGTAGTTTGTCACTAAAGAAAGATCTCGATAATTTATATAAATTGTGTAATTTATTTATTTTATTTATTTATAGTGGCAAATGCAAGAATTGTGCCCATCCAAGCCAACGTAGAAAAGAACAAACAAGAAAACAAAAATAAAATCTTAAATGAAAATGTTGATGAAATTGATGCAAGTATATTGAAGATAAGGGAGATAAGTGGAATGTGGCAAAGCGTCGTGGGGGAAACGTTGAATGGTTTCGTTAAAGATGTATGAAAAATTGCGAGTTGGGTAAAATGCTAAGGGAATGTATTTCAAAATTTATTGTGGAAGAGGACCCATAGTGCAGGAACGTAGACGTTGTTTGAAGAGGAATGCAAAGAGGAAGAATGGAATATGCTGACATAGCAATCCTGGTAAGTAGAGCAGTGACGATAAAAAAGCGGATAGCACAGTTGGTGGAGTGTGGAGGGATGTGGAGAAGTCGAAAATTACTTGATCGCAGAGCCAAGATGAGAAGAACACGAATCAACATGATAATCATGTTGAATTATAATGGTAAGCGACAAAATAGAAGACGAAAAGTAAAAAACGATTTATTTTTACGTAGCTAATGCTTGCCAGCGCACGCTTACATGACCACAACAACAAAAAATCTAAAAAATCTAAATCATGTTTCGAAGAGGTGGGTACGGAGGCGGCATTTATATGTAATAAATGAGGGAGCGCGACAGACGTCGAGTGGCAGCTGATTCCAGGCGAGTGGGGCGGCACAATGAAGGATCGGAGACCATAGTTGTTAGAGTAATTATGAACGTGGAGTAAGAGGGTATCACGGGAACGCAGCAATAGCGAGGTGGGGCGAGTGTCGTCAAAGAAAAAAGGTTGATGAACGATGGGGAGCCGACAGCGATGAGACGAAAAGTAACGAGAAGGCGGAGTTGTATGCGGATGTGAATGGTTAGCCAGGAGAGTTGAGGAAGATATGTGAATGTGTGGTCAAAGCGACGAAGATGTATGAGCACTCGAACGGCGGAGTTGATTATGCGTTGTAGGGATAGGATGATGGATTTTAGAGAATTGGCGAAAAGACTAAGGCAATAATCGATTTTAGGGAAAAGAAACGATGAAAGAAGAAACATACAGGAACGGAAGTCGATAAGGGGCAGATACGGCGGATGTCAAGGAAAATTAAGTTAGACGAGCGGACCTTGTCGCGGACGAAGGGTTTAAGAGATAGGTAATAATCGAAATGAAATCCTAAAAAAGTGAAATTGTGGACTATGGGGATGATTGATGAGGCAACAGATACAGGGGGACAAGATATGCAAGGTTGACTGGGGAGGATACACATTATTTTACACATGTTTGACTTTAGAACGAAATGAAGATGGGGGAGACGTTTGTAGATAACAAAGACAGTTGGAGGCAGAAATGGCGATATCGTGTATGCGATGAGTGAGTGCATGAGAATAGATGTGGATGTCATCGTCGTATTGTATGACGTAAAAGGAGAAGGTTTGATAAATAAAGAGAGATCGCCAAGTAGAAGAGAAAAGTATGGGATCTAGGACTAAACCATGTGGGACCCCGATGATAATAGGGATGTGGGGAGATGATAAATTTGAGCAGATTTGAAAAGAACGGTCATATATGAGGCAAACGATGCTATGGAGGAAGGAGAAAAGCCGTGATCATAACGAAGGCGAGAAAGGAGGACGGAGTGGTCAACAATGTCGAAGGCGGATGAGAGGTCGAGGGATATGAAAACACTATATAGAGCCTTGTCTTGAGAAATGAATAAGTCGTTTTAAACTTTCATGCAAGCGATTTTTGTGGAGTGATTAGAGCAGAAACAGGATGGGAACGGAGGGTACAGATTAGATGAAGATATTTAAACGTTGATCTGTATTAAGATAAGGCGCTCTAAGAGATTGGAAAGAGTAGGGAGGAGTAAAATGATGCGATAGCTAGAAGGAAGTGAGAAATCGATCGATTGTAGTTTAAGGAGAGGACGAACGACGATGGATTTCCAGTGTGATGGAAAGATACGACTGTGGATGGACGAGTTAAGCAAGGTTGTGAAAAAAGGAGATATCGATGAGCATATGGATTAAAGTATGTGGGTAGGCAAGGGATCGGCAGTTGTGGTTTTGTTGGGCAAGGACATGAGTACAGATGAGACTTCGGAAGGTGAGACAGGGATAAGATGAAAGATTTCCGGGAGAATGAGGCTAGGCGGGGCAGAGTGGGATAGGATGGAGACCGGGGTGTGAGAGAGCAACGTGGATACTTTAGTCTGGAGAAACTACGAATAATCATGGGGATTGATGTTGCAAGGCAAAGAGGAGCGAGCAAAGATCGAGTTAAAAGTATGCCAGAGTGTCTTATAATTGAATGAAGTGATGATTTTATGCTGCCAGAAGGAGTTGCATTTGGTACGTAGTAGGTTGAGATGAGACCGGCGATGAGCAAAATAGGTATAACGGAAAGACGGAGTGATCGAGCGAAAATCACGTCTGCGAAAGCGGTGATATACTCGAAAAGTATGACGGAGTCAACGCTTTGAGAGTAGGCATTGGATGTTAAACCATGGGGCCTGGTACAAGCGACGATGAGGGTTAGGCTTGAAGGGCAAGAGAAAATCGAGAGTGGATGTGAATATAGAGTCGAAAATAAAGGCAAGATCGTGGTGAGAGGATGATGTCATTGTGTTAGAAGATAGAGACGATTTAAGTAAGGCGAAGAAAGATACGTAAACGAATTCAACACAAAGGTTGAATTTGAGATTGGTTCAGAATATGGATTCCTCGTTAACAGATCCAAATCAAATAAGCTAACTGAGTCTATGTATTTAATATAATTATAAAATTACACCATCGATTTTCCAGTATGCATACACAATTTCCGTCTACCAGAAGTGACTATCATGACAATCCTCGGTGTCCCTTTTGACAATAATCTCTCGTTTCTGCCTTTCATTCGTAGCAAGATCAGTTCATGCTCCCTCATCCTCCGTGACATCCGAAGTGTCCGTAAAAACCTCGACGTCAAATCGACAGCTATTTTAATCTCCAGCCTTTTCATGCCTCATCTAGAATATTGCTTAGATCTTCTCGTAACTGTCCAGCATATCAATTTCACTATTTACAAAGGATTCTGCGCACGGCTGCTAGAGTCATCTTACTCCTTCGCGAGTACGACCACATATCCAACACCCTCCGCATCCTTAACTGGATCGACATTCCGAGCCGCATAACCTCTTAAATTCTCACACTTGCATGGCAAATCAAATTCCGGCACAACCCTCCTTATCTATATCTTCCTGATAGCGCATCCTATATGACTACTGGTCTCTCCCTAATAAGTCATCGCTCCTATTCGCTTTTCGTCCCCGTCACAACGGTAATCACGGATATCGTGCGTTCACCATCGCTGCACCACGCCTTTGGAACAAACTTCCTCGAGACACAAAATCATTGACGTCGCTTAAACACTTCAAAACTTCCTTGATCGCCATACTTCTTGCAAACGAACTAAAATATCTCTTTCAACCGCAATCAATTTAATAACTCTACATACAAGTTCAAACATTCATCGGACGTAAACTTGTCTTTGATTTTTATAGTGGGCCTGTAAGTGGTTCTATTCATTACTAAGGCCACTCTAAATAAATTCTATCCTATTCAATTTTATGTGATAATTCCTTTTTAAGTTTTTTACTTTTAATTCTCTTGATTTTATGTTCTCATTTACTTTCTATTTATATTCTTATTTAGAATTTGGAAGTAGTGAAATTTGTAAGTATTGGATCCTAACCGTTTGTCATTATATATTAATTGGATGAAATCAATCGTTTTCGATTTGCAGCATCGGTGTATATTGATATAATTAATATTATATTAATTATCAAATCAGCTAACTGAGTCTATGTATTTCATATAATTATAAAATAATCAAAACATAATAATGCTAAATCAAAATTTAATAATTAAATAATAAAATTAATAATTGTTTTTAGATTTTTTATAATTTATATCAAATTAATATAGAAAATTAAAAATTAAAATAAAAGTCATTTTTATGAATTAACTAATAAATAACAGGCGTTGCATCAGAATTAGGATTAGAGGACATCGGGAGGATTGTGCATTCTGGTCATCTACAGCGAGTTGGAAATATTTTTGTAACACGTGAATACAAGCAACTCATGAGGGCATTGTTCATCAGGGATCTCCAATCGAAGCATATTCATTCACAGAGTCATTCATAACGGCGAAAGTAGAGAAATTCATTAGGATTATTATTATTAAGCGGATAGTTGGATTATCTCCGAGAATATCATCTACTATTGTGGCCTTTCTCGCTCGTTTAGAACAGTGCTCCATCGAAATAAGTGATCGGTTAAAACTTCCACACACAGCGGAATTTGACAAAAATGCTGAAACATTTAAAAATAAATGGAATAATTTGGACAACGATCATAAGCTAACACCCGTTTTCACTCAAACAGTATGGAAAGCAGCTTCTTACTCAAAACGGCCTTTAGTTTGGCGTGTATCAACACACGGTTATCATGATAAGTATTGTTCAATAAAAATTCAATGTCACGACAGATCAGATATGTGCATATGTATATTCTGTCGTCATCTTTGCAAATCGATCCTACATGTATTTTCTTGCCCGTACCTTAAACAACTATCATTAAAAGAGATTGACATGCTACCCACTCAACGCTAATCAGCAATCAAATTCTACATATTCAAAGCGCAATACTGAAGAATGAAAAGAATTATAATTACAAATATTACTCACATTTGTAACTTTACATCTTCTTTGTGAATTTTGATTATTTATTTGTTTATGATTATTTTTTCACTGGCCGCGAGGCAAGCAGGGCAATAATACCACTTCATTATTATTATTAATAATACAGGTCATAGCCATAAGGCTGTTTTGACCGCTCACATAAAAAAAACAAATAAATACAAGAAAAAAATCAAAAAAAAATCGTTCATGATATATATCAGCACCATGGGTACTGCAGCAACCATAATTCATTCTCATTTTGAATCCAGTTCTTTATATTGGATTTAAATTCATTGATTGTATGCACCGCAACGACATCAACTGGAAGACGATTCCAAATATTCACCGCTCGATGAGACAGTCGGAAATGACGAGGGTATTTTCCGTGCTCATGTACTACTAGTACTTTCGAGTGCCCTTTACGTCCATCCCGTTCATTGAGTTCAACTCTATTTGCTGGAAAATTTTCATCTTTATTAACTAGTCGATACATAGATAGAAGGTCGAAAAGAAGGAACCTTTCACGCACTGTCGGCATATTCAAACTTTTTATTCGTGCCTCATAAGGAAGATATCGTACCTGAGGACATAATTTCGTAAACCGTCGAAGTATGCGCTCTAATTGATCAAGTTCTGTACGCGTACACGGAAAGACTACTGGCGACACATATTCTAATATCGGTCTTATAAGAGCATTATATAAACGCACAACACAAACGGGAGATAAATCTTTAAAGCAATTTTTGACAATATAGGTCATTCTTCTTGCTGCGTTACAAATTCTATCAGTGTTAGCACGTGTTTTCAGATTGTTTTGAACAATTATACCAAGATCCAGAATAGACTGCGTGGAAACAACAAACTCATCGCCAATAAAATATTCTTGACTCACATTGCTATGACCTAATCTCATATGTGCACACTTTTTAATATTCAATGAAATTCCAGTGTTTAAAGACCATCGATAAACAATGTTTAGGATATTTTGAAAGTCATTTCGATCCTTGTTGGTTTTAATCAATTTCCATACCTTTACATCGTCGGCAAAAGCTAAAACACTACAATCCTCAATTAAATCTAGTAGCTGATTTATAAATATGTTAAACAAGGGTCCTAAGACTGATCCCTGTGGTACTCCTGAGGTGATAGGACGATAAGACGATAGGCATTGACCTACACGAACAGCAAAGGATATATCTTTAAGAAAATCTTGAATCCAGCTTATAATGGAGCGATTGACTTTATAAGACTCAAGGGTGGAAATTAGCATTTTGTGGGGCACCCTATCAAAAGCCCGACTAAAGTCAAGAAATATTACGTCGATACAGTACCCGTTAGCAACATGTCCAACCCAATCTTCACGAGCATGTAATAAGTTTGTAAGACATGAACGCCGAGGGCGAAATCCATGCTGTGCATTATTGAGAATTCTCAGCGAACTCAAATGATCATATATGCGTCTGTTTAGTATGTGCTCAATCACTTTGCATACAAAACTAGTTAGACTTATTGCCCTATAGTTATTCGGATCATATTTTTCACCATTTTTATAAATTGGTACTACAATCGCTTTTTTCCAGGCAGCAGGTAACTTCGAAATGCGCAAGCTCAGCTCAAATATGGAGGCTAATGGCTCAGCCAGAACAGGAGCAAGTAACTTAAGAAGTTGAGGGTGAATATCATCGGGGCCTGTCGCTGATGATCTAGATAACTTAGCCAATTCAACAAAAACCTCATGTGCTGTTATCGTTAAAACTGTAGAACCAATTTCTACCTGTTGTGATGCTGCATCTCCACATATGCTAGAGAAAGCATCTGGTGTCAGCTCAAAAGCGGATGCAAACAATTCTGCCATGCTGTCTGGCGATGTCACTCGAGTGTTACCGTCTCTTCAAGATGAAATACCTGGTAGCAGAACTCTGGATCCTTTCACATAAGCCCAAAATTTTTTTGGTTCTGTATCAATTTGTAAAGCTAATTGATCTTCAAAACTTTGCCTTTTTATAATCTTAAGGCAATTGACGAAATTTCGGAACATTGTATACCGCTTTTTAAAATTATTCTGATGACGGCTTAGTTCAAATAGACGATTCCTATGTTTGAGAGCATATCGCAATTTAGTGTTAAACCAATGAGGGTATTTAGCTTTACTTTTTGGTACTCTACGGAGTGGTGCAAACTTATCTGCAAGAGCTACTAAACCTGATTCAATAACATGCCACCTTACCTTAATGTCTTCACTAGCACAGTTGAATGATGTTCTTAGTGCAGCCTCTCGTAATGAGTCTTCATCAATTTGTTGCCAAGATCTTTTCGACACTATCAAATTTTCCAGTTTTGGGATCATACACCTAGAAAAATAATTGAATAAGATCATGCAATGATCGCTCAATCCAATAGAACTCTGATAGCTCATATTACCCACACTTGTAATTAATTTGGAAAATACCAAATCTAGACAAGATTCCTGATTTTGCGCGAATCTGGTGGGCGACTGCACATGTTGTTCTGACATGAGATCATTCGTAAGAAAATTCCACAAATCCACATCTGACTTGGAAGAACTACTATCCAAAACATAATTCCCGATGTAACCAGCTGAGGGTATATTAAAATCGCCAACTAGTAGATATTCTTCAAGCTCAGAACAGTGACTAATTAGTGTAGAGAATTCATGACTCAATACGGATGATTGCGGCGACCTGTAGCACACGGCAATACCTAAGGGACCTCCGAAGTGTGAAACAATAACTGAGAGAAACTCACACGTGCCCAGTTCATTTTTAAAATTACGAGTGGAAGTAATGTTTAAGGATGTCGTAATATATAGCGCAACACCTCTACCCTTCCGAGACTCTCTATCAGCTCTCACCAAATTATATCCCATAATAGCAATTAAACCATCGGGGATATCACGATGCAGCCATGTTTCATTGAGAGCCAGGATCGCTGGTTTATTTAAGATGACCAATGCCTTAAGTTCATCAAATTTTGGTAAAATACTCCTTAAATTAGTATAGGCGACACTAATACCAGAAGCAGAGGGTAATTGAGTAGTAATGTTGGATGTAATAAAAGGATTTATTTTAACCTGGCAAATGCGTGCCAGCGCACGCTTACATTACCACAAAAAAAACAAGAATGTGAATCAGGTGTCGAGAAGGTGTGAACGGAGGAGGTGTTTGAATGTGATAAAGGAGGGGGCGCGGCGGACGTCGAGAGGGAGTTGATTCCAGGCGAGTGAGGCGGCGACGAGGAAGGATCGGAGACCGTAGTTGTTGGAGTAATTAGGAACGTGGAGTAAGAAGGTATGACAGGAACGAAGCGATAGCGAGGTGGGGCGAGTATCGTCTAAGAAAGGAAGGTTGATAATGACTTACTCATCTCGCGCGATCATAAATTATGTAGTGTCATAGTTTCTCTTGATCTATCGTCTGCTTTTGACATCGTCGATCACTCGATTCTTCTACATCGCCTTTGTCATGATTATGGCTTCTCTTTACCCACTGTATCATGGTTTTCTTCATATCTGTCAAACCGTACATTTCGCGTATATTCTAACTCTTCTCTCTCCCATTGTTCGTCCATTTCGTCCGGTCTTCCACAAGGCTCCGTTTTAGGCCCTATGCTTTTCTCTCTTCTTCTCGGTGACTTGTCTTCGATTTCTCATAAATTTAACTTCAATGTTATGCAATATGCTGATGACATTCTCATATATGCTCACGCACCTGCTTATCGTATTCATGATCTTAGTGTTTCTGTTTCCAGCTGTCTTGTCTCAATTTCCAATAATCTTTCTTCCCTTCGCCGTTCTCTGAACCCTAATAAATCTAAAATTATGTGGATCCTACCTCGAAGCTTCGGCGTAGAACCTCCTTCCGTATCACTAAATTCTACAATTCTTCCTATCGTTGATAATCTCGTTTTCCTAGGCTTTCATTTCGACAACCGACTTTCACTTAAACCTTTCGTTAGTGATAAAGTACGCTCATCTACCTTGATACTCCGCAATCTCCGTCAAGTTCGTAGATTGATCGATTTCCCTTCTTGTATGACTCTCATATCTTCTCTTCTTTTCTCAAGACTTGATTACTGTCTTAGTCTATTTTCCAACTCACCTAAATCCACTCTTCTTCCTTTACAACGCATCATCAACGCTGCCGTTCGAGTTCTCCTCCGTCTTCGTCGTTTTGATCATACATCCCACTATCTTGTTTCTCTTGATTGGCCTACCATTTATTGTCGTGTTCAAATTCGTCTTCTTATCATTGCTTTTCGCCTTATAACTTCTCATACCCCTTCATTTCTCAACCTTCCTTTTCTCGACAATTCTCGTACTGTGCACTGTGTTCTGCGTTCCCGTAATTCCCTTCTTTTACATGTCCTAAACTACTCTACCTCTTTTGGCTTCCGCTCCTGCGTTGTGGCTGCTCCTCTCTTGTGGAATCAACTGCCTATTCATATCCGCCAATCAACATCTATGCCGTACTTCAAACGCCAAATCCAATTTTATTTCAACAATTAACTAATTACCTGTGACCTTTAATGTTCTTTTTTTTGTTAGTGGTCATGTAAGCGTGCATTTTGCACGCATTTGCCACGTTAAATAAATTATTGTATTATTACTATTATTATTATCCTTTTGAGATAATAAAACAATCATTACAGGCAGTAAATATGTACATTCGTAATTTTTGGGTTGTAAGGTGGCCATGAAAGGAGATGCTTGAAGCATATCCTTTCATGTCGGCGTGGAGGGTTGCAGATTTTTCGTCACAATATCGTTCGTGATATCCTTGCCCGAAATCTAACGACTGTTTGTCATGGTGTAGGGATCGAACCTGTACTCGATAGTCCTAGCGTGGATCACGTCTTCACCAATAGTGCAACGACAAGAGATCTTGATGCACGAGTGGATATCGTCTGTACTGGACTGTTTCCCGGTAGATTCGAGCGGACGTATATAGACGTCAGCATTTTCAACAACCTTGCCGAATCTTACCGTACAAGCACGTCCAGTGCGTTCAACTTCCACGAAGCAAGAAAGAAGTCTAAATATGAGGAACGGGTTCAACAGATTGCAAGAGGCACATTTGTACCCTTCATCGCTTCGACAAACGGCGGATTGAGTGAAAGCTCTCGTGCTGTGTTGCGCCGAATCGCCTTTCTGCAGGCGCAGAGGTCTGACCAAACGACATACGCACAGTGCTTGATTCGCATTACACGTGAAATCGGTGTTGCCCTATGCCGCGTGGCGTCGATATGCATCCGGGGTTACCGTTCTTCAAGTGGAAAGGCCGTCCGCCTCGAGCAACAGGAGCCTTAGCTAAAGCACACGCCCCGTAACATGAAATTCAAACATAATGATATTTGGGTTAAATTCCCTTTGTAAACTTTGTGAATAAAGCTTTTCTTCTTTAAAAAAATCCTTTTGAGATTTGAATAACCTACTACTAGAGGGTGTTCATTACTACATACTCTCTGAATATTTAGATGACAACTTCCCATTCATATTCACTAGATGTTTTATCACGGAGTTGTCACATCCAATGAAAGATTGATGGTTCTCCATCGAACTGCAGGAGGCCACCTTACAACCCAAAAATTACGAATGTACATATTTACTGCCTGTAATGATGGTTTTATTATTATTCTTACAAGGCTTTCACAACAGTGGTATCCTCTATTGACGGTGACAAGGGCTCACCGCTACATGCGAGTTTAAAAAATACTGACGAACACTGACTTGTATCGGTGACTTCGTAATATTGTTGACAGACAATGTTTTGATGTGTTTGACGTCCCCATTCGCGGGAACCCTTTGTAAGTTCGTAACCAATTTATTTATAAAAAAATTATTTAAATTTTATTTAGCATAATTTTTTATTTATAAGTAATATAAAATACGTGAACTTAGTTGACCAGTATGATTTCACGATGTATTTGCGGGTAACGATCATCATGGAACTGCCCAACCCCCGTCCTGCCTCTACGACGTAGCGGATACAACCTCACACTGAAGGACTTGAGGTTACTTTAAACATGCTTATCCCATTGTCTAGCCAAAAACGGCCCGTCATAAAAGGTCTAATTGATCCACTTGTTTGTAACTTATTTCGACTGTATTATTTAGTGTTTTTTTAAATAAATGTCTCTCATTAAAATACAAACAATGTTTTTATGTGTTTGACGGGCTCATTTGCTAGAACCCTTTGTATGTTCATAAACAAAAAAATTCTTACAAGGCTTAGCCATTAGGCTATTTTGCCTGATCACAGATTTCAAAAAAAATGAAACTAGAAAATAAGAAAAGAAGAAAAAGAAGTCAACAAGCAAAAAAAAGCAAATCACTGCAAATATGTCCATGACTCGTTTCTCGTCTTCTTGATGATCAATGTCTTTAATAATTTTTTGAACAAATTCAGACTGTGCTGCAGCAATTTCCTCATGTAGAGAATTCCACGTATTAAGTGCCATGTGCGACAGCCTCCAGCATTTTGGATACCTACCATGCCTTGTTTTATAGACAGTTTTGCTGTGACCTCTCAAAATCAATGAACGTAATCGAACCACTCGGTTAACCGTCCAACCGGTGTACAAGCACATACATTCCTATCAAGTCAATATACAAAAATCGTGATGACATCAGTTGAATTCTTAGCAAATCTAATCGAGATGCATAATCCACTTTTGCATTCGAGCATAAACGAGAACCTCGCCTTGGGACTGACTCAATATCTGTCCTTTCTTGTTTGGTGACCGGGAAAGAAGCCTGAATTGCATACTCTAAATGCGGACGAACCAACGTGTTAAACAAATTTCTAAAGACATTAGTGGTAATCTTAAGGAATGAGTTCTTTACAATATATAGTGCACGAGTAGCGCTTTTTATTGCTCTTTCACTATTAAGTTTAGTTTTTAATGATGCCTGCACGATAATTCCTAAATCCCTATGATATGGTACTTCAGTGAGAAAAACATCGCCGATATGATATGCAAAATTACTGGATTTTTTACCCATCCTCATAAGTATATACTTATCAACGTTAAGATGTAATCCAGTAGAGCGGCACCAATAATGAACTCGATCCAAGTCTGCTTGTAAAGAATTACAGTCATCAATATCTCGTATAGCAGTCCAAATTTTAAGATCATCATCGAATGCCAAGTGAGTGTTCTCAATACGTAAGAGTAAATCGTTAAGGAACGTGATGAATAATAGGGGACCTAGTGCAGAACCCTGAGGGACACCTATCGACATACTTCTTTCTGCAGATAAAGACTCAACAAATCTTACCTTAAACCTACGCAATGAAATAAAAATTTCAATCCAAGAGCAGATTACACGAGGGACGCCGTAGTGAATTAAGAGTGACACAAGACCTTTATGTGGAACACGATCAAAGGCTTTCGAAAAATCTAGAAATACGACGTCGAGACAAAGTCCTGAGCTTAGTACTTCCATCCAACTCTCTATCGCGGTTTGCTTTAGCATCCATCAATTTTTGCATGCCGTCAAGATAAAGATTACGTAAAATTCGTAATTACTGCCTTTTGCTCAATTTCCGCGTTCTAACAGTCACTATGATGCTCCAGCGATCCTAATACAACTTTTAGCAATTGTAATCTATCGTACTTCTTGCCCAACCTATAGAGTTGTTTACTACAATGGACGACGCGACCTCTACCTCGTTGTTTTCTGACAGACTTGAAAAGAGCAAAAATAAACCAGAAATATCATCTTGCAGCCGTGCATACAAACAATATACTGATGAATCTTCTAGCCCTCGTGTGGGGACTAGAACTGATCTGCGTTCTGACTTTTTGAAATTCACAACGAAACTTCGATCTTCAAACTTTGAAACTTTGAATTATTGATAAAATTCAATGAACCAAACATGATAATTTTAAAAATAATTTATTTATTTAACGTGGCAAATGCGTGCCAGCTGAACAATTACAAGTCCACTAACAAACAAAAACAAAAAGTCAAGCAGATAAATTACTTAAATTGTTCAAATGTGATAGGATTTGGCGTTTGAAGCACGTCATGAAGGTTGATTGGCGTATATGAATGGGCAGATGATTCCACGACATAGGAGTAGCCACGAGGAAGGAGCGGAAACCAAAGAAGGTAGAGAAGTTTGGGATACGTAAAAGAAGTGAATTACGAGAACGCAAGGAATAGTAAACAGGACGAGAATTGCCAAGAAAAGGAAGGTTAAGGAAGGGTATGGAAAGTTACAAGGCGGGAAGCAATGAGAAGAGAAGACAAATTTGAACACACCAATAAATGGTAGGCAAATCGAAAGAAGATTATGGGAGGTATGATCAAAACAACGAAAACTGAGAAGAATCCGGATGGCGGCCTTGTAGAAAAAAGATTTATTTTAACGTGGCAAATGCGTGCCAGCGCACGCTTACACGACCACAACAAAACAAAACTGTAAATCATGTGTCGAGAAGGTGTGAACTGAGGAGGTGTTTGAATGTGATAAAAAAGGGGGCGCGGCGGACGTCGAGAGGGAGTTGATTCCAGGCGAGTGAGGCGGCGACGAGGAAGGATCGGAGACCGTAGTTGTTGGAGTAATTGGGAACGTGGAGTAAGAGGGTATGACAGGAACGCAGCGATAGCGAGGTGGGGCGAGTATCGTCTAAGAAAGGAAGGTTGATGAACGATGGGGAGCTGACAGCGATGAGACGAAAAGTAACGAGAAGAAGGCGGAGTTTGATGCGGATGTGGATGATGGGCCAGGAGAGTTGGGCAAGAATATGTGGATGTGTGGTCGAAGCGACGGAGACGAAAGAGCACTCGAACGGCGGAGTTGATTATGCGTTGTAGGGATATGATGATGAATTTTGGAGAATTGCGAAAAGGCTAAGGACGAGCGGACCAAGAACGGAAGTCGATGTCGGCGGATGTCGGAGAATTAAGTTACACGGGCGAAGGGTTTAAGGGAAAGGTGATCATCGAAATGGAAGCCTAAGAAAGTGAGATTGTGGACTATGGGGATGATCGATGAGGCAAAAGATACAGTGGGAGGAGATATGTT